>OX030968.1:3708345-3720845 GCA_943735955.1 Piscicola geometra | reverse complement strand
ACCACTACTACTACTACTACTACTACTACTACTACTACTACTACTACTACTACTACTACTACTACTACTGCTACTACTACTACTACTACTACTACTACTACTACTACTACTACTACTACTACTACTACTACTACTACTACTACTACTACTACTACTGCTACTACTACTACTACTACTACTACTACTACTACTACTACTACTACTACTACTACTACTACTACTACTACTGCTACTACTACTACTACTACTACTACTACTACTACTACTACTACTACTACTACTACCGCTACCACTACTACTACTACTACTACTACTACTACTACTACTACTACTACTACTACTACTACTACTACTACTGCTACTACTACTACTACTACTACTACTACTACTACTACTACTACTACTACTACTACTACTACCACTACTACTACTACTACTACCTCACTTTCAGAACTGAGAACGCTGCAGACACCCAAGTACAAGGCAGTCCAATCACAGCGTTAGAGCACAATAACAACAACAATAAAAGTCGCAACAACATCAACATCATCACTATAACCACCACCACCACGACCATTATCATCATCACGACCATTGCCACCACCACGACCACCACCATCATCATCACGACCACCACAGCCTCAAGCAGAGCGGCTTCTCCGGGCATGGCGATGCTGGCGACACCTGACTTGACCGTCAGAGCCACCACCAACCACCGCCTCAACAGACGCTTGCCGCCCAAGCGACCGACCACCACTCAGTCGCAATGCAACTCGCGAGAGGCGTCGCCTAGCAGAAGGAAGTTGTTGTTTGAGGTGGCCGCTGCTGCTGGTGCTGGTGGTGGTGGTGGTTGTGGGGGTGGTGGTGGTGGTTATGGGGGTGGTGGTGGTGGTGGTTATGGTGGTAATGGGGGTGGTGGTGGTTATGGAGGAGGGGGTGGAGGAAGAGGGACTGTTGGTGTCAGAGGGAGTGGCACAAGGAGGGGGGAGGTGGATGTGCCGGATGGAAGGATGGCATGGGTGAGTGGGTGGGTGGGAGGTTTTGATGATGATCGTTGGGATGATGATGATTATGATTATTAGGATTGTAATACTGATGTTGATAAGGATGATGGTGCTTCTGCTGATGATGATGATGATAATTATGAAGATGATGATGATGATAATTATGAAGATGATGATGATTATGAAGATGATGATGATGATGATGATAATTATGATGATGATGATGATGATGATGATAATTATGAAGATGATGATGATGATAATTATGAAGATGATGATAATTATGAAGATGATGATGATGATGATAATTATGAAGATGATGATGATGATAATTATGAAGATGATGATGATGATAATTATGATGATGATGATGATAATTATGAAGATGATGATGAAGATGATGATAATTATGAAGATGATGATGAAGATGATAATTATGAAGATGATGATGATGATGATAATTATGAAGATGATGATGATGATGATAATTATGAAGATGATGATGATGATAATTATGAAGATGATGATGATGATAATTATGAAGATGATGATGATGATAATTATGAAGATGATGATGATGATAATTATGAAGATGATGATGATGATAATTATGAAGATGATGATGATGATAATTATGAAGATGATGATGATGATGATTATGAAGATGATGATGATGATAATTATGATGATGATGATGATAATTATGAAGATGATGATGAAGATGATGATAATTATGAAGATGATGATGAAGATGATAATTATGAAGATGATGATGATGATGATAATTATGAAGATGATGATGATGATAATTATGAAGATGATGATGATGATAATTATGAAGATGATGAAGATGATGATAATTATGAAGAAGATGATGATGATAATTATGAAGATGATGATGATGATAATTATGAAGATGATGATGATGATGATTATGAAGATGATGATGATGATAATTATGAAGATGATGATGATGATGATAATTATGAAGATGATGATGATGATGATAATTATGAAGATGATGATAATTATGAAGATGATGATGATGATGATAATTATGAAGATGATGATGATGATAATTATGAAGATGATGATGATGATGATAATTATGAAGATGATGATGATGATGATAATTATGAAGATGATGATGATGATGATAATTATGAAGATGATGATGATGATGATAATTATGAAGATGATGATGATTATGAAGATGATGATGATGATGATAATTATGAAGATGATGATGATGATGATAATTATGAAGATGATGATGATGATGATAATTATGAAGATGATGATGATTATGAAGATGATGATGATGATGATAATTATGAAGATGATGATGATGATGATAATTATGAAGATGATGATGATAATTATGAAGATGATGATGATGATGATAATTATGAAGATGATGATGATGATAATTATGAAGATGATGATGATGATAATTATGAAGAAGATGATGATGATAATTATGAAGATGATGATGAAGATGATGATAATTATGAAGATGATGATGAAGATGATAATTATGAAGATGATGATGATGATGATAATTATGAAGATGATGATGATGATGATAATTATGAAGATGATGATGATTATGAAGATGATGATGATGATGATAATTATGAAGATGATGATGATGATGATAATTATGAAGAAGATGATGATGATAATTATGAAGATGATGATAATTATGAAGATGATGATGATGATAATTATGAAGAAGATGATGATGATAATTATGAAGATGATGATAATTATGAAGATGATGATGATGATAATTATGAAGATGATGATGATGATGATAATTATGAAGATGATGATGATGATAATTATGAAGATGATGATGATGATAATTATGAAGATGATGATGATGATGATAATTATGAAGATGATGATGATTATGAAGATGATGATGATGATGATAATTATGAAGATGATGATGATGATGATAATTATGAAGAAGATGATGATGATAATTATGAAGATGATGATAATTATGAAGATGATGATGATGATAATTATGAAGATGATGATGATGATGATAATTATGAAGATGATGATGATGATAATTATGAAGATGATGATGATGATGATAATTATGAAGATGATGATGATGATGATAATTATGAAGATGATGATGATGATGATAATTATGAAGATGATGATGATGATGATAATTATGAAGATGATGATGATTATGAAGATGATGATGATGATGATAATTATGAAGATGATGATGATGATGATAATTATGAAGATGATGATGATGATGATAATTATGAAGATGATGATGATTATGAAGATGATGATGATGATGATAATTATGAAGATGATGATGATGATGATAATTATGAAGAAGATGATGATGATAATTATGAAGATGATGATGATGATGATAATTATGAAGATGATGATGATGATGATAATGAAGATGATGATGATGATAATTATGAAGATGATGATGATGATGATAATTATGAAGATGATGATGATGATGATAATTATGAAGATGATGATGATAATTATGAAGATGATGATGATGATGATAATTATGAAGATGATGATGATGATAATTATGAAGATGATGATGATGATAATTATGAAGAAGATGATGATGATAATTATGAAGATGATGATGAAGATGATGATAATTATGAAGATGATGATGAAGATGATAATTATGAAGATGATGATGATGATGATAATTATGAAGATGATGATGATGATGATAATTATGAAGATGATGATAATTATGAAGATGATGATGATGATGATGATGATGATGATGATGATGATGATGATGATAATTATGAAGATGATGATGATTATGAAGATGATGATGATGATGATAATTATGAAGATGATGATGATGATGATAATTATGAAGAAGATGATGATGATAATTATGAAGATGATGATGATGATAATTATGAAGATGATGATGATGATGATGATGATGATGATGATGATGATGATAATTATGAAGATGATGATGATTATGAAGATGATGATGATGATGATAATTATGAAGATGATGATGATGATGATAATTATGAAGATGATGATGATGATAATTATGAAGATGATGAAGATGATAATTATGAAGATGATGATGATTATGATTATGAAGAAGATGATGATGATGATAATTATGAAGATGATGATGATAATTATGAAGATGATGATGATGATGATAATTATGAAGATGATGATGATGATAATTATGAAGATGATGATGATGATAATTATGAAGATGATGATGATGATGATAATTATGAAGATGATGATGATTATGAAGATGATGATGATGATGATAATTATGAAGATGATGATGATGATGATAATTATGAAGATGATGATGATGATGATAATTATGAAGATGATGATGATGATGATAATTATGAAGATGATGATAATTATGAAGATGATGATGATGATGATGATGATGATGATGATGATGATGATGATAATTATGAAGATGATGATGATGATGATAATTATGAAGATGATGATGATGATGATAATTATGAAGATGATGATGATGATGATGATGAAGATGATAGTTATGAAGATGATGATGATGATAATTATGAAGATGATGATGATGATAATTATGAAGATGATGATGATGATGATAATTATGAAGATGATGATGATGATGATAATTATGAAGATGATGATGATGATAATTATGAAGATGATGATGATGATAATTATGAAGATGATGATGATGATAATTATGAAGATGATGATGATGATGATAATTATGAAGATGATGATGATGATAATTATGAAGATGATGATGATGATAATTATGAAGATGATGATGATGATGATGGTGATGATGAGGACGATGCTGATGATGATGGCTACAGAGGGGCAGGAGTGAGGATGGCGATGGCATGAGTGAGACATCCAGCATCTGCTCTGACCACTCGTACAAGTCGTCGTGTGGTCCTCTCAATGAGGTTGTGGTGTGGTGGTGTGGTTGTTGTGGTGTGGTTGTTGTGGTGTGGGGGTGGTGGTGTGGTTGTTGTGGTGTGGTTGTTGTGGTGTGGTGGTTGTGGTGTGGTTGTTGTGGTGTGGTTGTTGTGGTGTGGTGGTTGTGGTGTGGTTGTTGTGGTGTGGTTGTTGTGGTGTGGTGTGGTTGTTGTGGTCCTCTCAATGAGGTTGTGTGGTTGTTGTGGTCCTCTCAATGAGGTTGTGTGGTTGTTGTGGTCCTCTCAATGAGGTTGTGTGGTTGTTGTGGTCCTCTCAATGAGGTTGTGTGGTTGTTGTGGTCCTCTCAATTAGGTTGTGTGGTTGTTGTGGTCCTCTCAATGAGGTTGTGGTGTGGTTGTTGTGGTGTGGTCGTTGTGGTGTGGTGGTGTGGTTGTTGTGGTGTGGTTGTTGTGGTGTGGTCGTTGTGGTGTGGTGGTGTGGTTGTTGTGGTGTGGTTGTTGTGGTGTGGTTGTTGTGGTGTGGTTGTTGTGGTCCTCTCAATGAGGTTGTGTGGTTGTTGTGGTGTGGTCGTTGTGGTATGGTGGTGTGGTGTGGTGGTGTGGTGTGGTCCTCTCAATGAGGTTGTGTGGTTGTCGTGGTCCTCTCAATGAGGTTGTGTGGGGGTTGTGGTAATTGTCGTGTGGTGATTGTGGTAATTGTGTGGTTTTAGTCGTGGTGGTTGTGGTGTGGTTCTCTCAATGAGGTTGTGTGGGGGTTGTGGTGGTTGTGGTAATTGTGTGGTTTTAGTCGTGGTGGTTGTGGTGTGGTGGTTGTGGTCCTGGTGTAGTTTTGGTTGTGGAGGGAGGGTTTGGTTGTGGCGCTAGTTACCAGTGATATTCCAGGCGTTCAAGTGGCTGGGGTGTGGGGGTAGTCGTATGTAGTTTGGTCTGCTGATGGTGGTAGAGTGTGGGGGTGATATGGTATCGGTGTTGTGTTGTGGTACGGTGTAATGGTAAGTGTGGCTATTTCAAAGCAACACAACATTATTGCACACACTCACTCACACACATACACACACACACACTTACACACTCACACACACACACATACACACACACACTCACACACTCACTCACACACACACACACACTCACACACACACACAGCGACTGAGGGAGGTGTTGTTGTACTTGTCGAGTGGCGTGTGGAGTGAGAGGCTGGAGGGGGTGGGAGTACTGCAGGAGATGGTGGCAGTGGAGGGAGCTCTCAGGTGGTTGCAAAAGGGGGGGTGAATAATGATAATAATGATAATGATAATAATGAGAATAATTATAATAAAAAAATAAGAATGATAATAATGGAAATAAGAATAATAGTAATAATAATGATAATAGTAATAATAATGATAATGATAATAATAGGGATAATGATAATAATAATAATGATAATAATAATGATAATAATAATGATAATAATAATAATGATAATAATAATGATAATAATAATAATGATAATAATAATGATAAAAAATAATAAAAATGATAATGATACTAATAACATACGCCAACACACCATTACATACCATTACATTTTACACCAGCATTTACCAAACTACATCACTAAGTACTGAACCACCACACCACTACATACCACTATACACCAAACGCCACCACAATACACACCACCATACACACACCACACCTTTAGGCACCACACAATACTCCACACTTTAACATCACCCCACACTTTAACAATACATCACACACAAACACACACACGCACACACACACACAAACACACACACACGACAGTGCGCATGAGTTGAAGAGTGTTCTCAAGTCGATGACGAAGCTTCTGCACGATCCACACCCCAAGGTGTTTCTGCAGTGTTCAGCGTGCATTGCCCTATCAGCCCCGCTCACCACATTATCAAACCATCGCTCACCACATTATCAAACCATCGCTCACCACGCTACAACACTCCTTCGACACCACTTCCCACCACCCTTCACCACACTCCTATCAACATCATACCATCACTTACCATCATGGGTGTCGATCCTGGGGGGATCTTGGGGTTAGGGTAAGGGTCTGATCCCCTTCCCCCCCCCCTTTTTTTTGGTAGTGGGAGTGTTCGCCTTGATGTGGAGCCCCCAACATTTTCAAGAATTTTAATTAAAACTCTTGTTTTGATACGAGCATAAGCGTCAAGCCTGGCATAAAACAGAATGTTTGCGCTTTTGTTAAAGGGCGCTATATAAATATTTAGTGATTGATTGATTGATTGATTAATTGATTGATTGATTGATTGATTGATTGATTGATTGATTGATTGATTGATTGATTGATTGATTGATTGATTGATTGATTGATTGATTGATTGATTGATGTAGTAATACATTGTGAGTATGTGTAGTTATAGTCACAGGTGTCTTGAACTAATCAATCTTTTGCTTACTTAAATATTGTATCAAAATGGAAGTTTACAAATGTTTTTCAAGTAAGGGGAGGGGTTTTGGACCCCAGGACCCCTCAGGATCATCCATGATGGGACCACCCAAGATTTGCAGCAGATCGCCGCCCTTGCTAACCACACTACAAGACTTCCATCAACACTACCCACTGCACCACCACCACCACCGTAATACACTCCCACTGCACCACAACCACCACCACACAACAACCACGACGACAGGTGTTCAACGCCTCGCTGGACTGCCTGAGGGAGTTGTGTCTGCGACAACACAAGCACATCGGCGACTGGCTGCCATCGATCTTCCAGCGGTTGCTCTCGAAGGCCGGCTCGGAAGTGCTGTCCTACCAGCAGGACAAGATCACTGCCGCCCTGCACGCCATCAGGTGGGCTTGTTGCTTGTCGTTTGCTTGGTTGTTTGATTGGTCGTTTGGTTGGTTGGTTAGTTAGTTGGTTGGTTGTCGTTTGGTTGGTTGTTTGATTGGTCGTTTGGTTGGTTGGTTAGTTGGTTGATTGGTTGTCGTTTGGTTGGTTGGTTAGTTGGTTGGTCGAGTTTGTGCCGTTTAATTGTGGGATTTATTTGTGTCGCATCATCATCACGATCATGTATCACCACTTCCACCTCCACTTCTATCATCTCCATTCACCTCCATCCACCTCCACTTTCATTCACCTCCATCCACCTCCATTCACCTCCATTCACCTCCATCCACCTCCATTCACCTCCATTCACCTCCATCCACCTCCACTTTCATTCACCTCCATCCACCTCCATCCACCTCCATTCACCTCCATTCACCTCCATCCACCTCTATCCACCTCTATCCATCTCCATCCACCTCCATTCACCTCCACCTCCATTCACCTCCATCCACCTCCACTTTCATTCACCTCCACTTTCATTCACCTCCATCCACCTCTATCCACCTCCATTCACCTCCATCCATCTCCACCTCCATTCACCTCCATCCACCTCATCCATCTCCACCTCCATCCACCTCCAAAGGACCTCCTTCTCGGAGGACATGCAGTTTTCAACCCTCTGCAAGTTCATCGTTGCCCAACCTCAAAACCTCAGTCTCAAGGTGCCCTCCTCCCCTCGTCTTCCCCTCATCTTACCTCCCCCTCCCTCACCATCCCTTCCTTCTCCATCCACCCCTCACCATCCCCTCCCTCATCTTCACCATCCCTCCCTCCTTCACCATCCCTTCATCTCATCATCCCTTCATCACACCATTCTTTCATCTCACTCCCTCCCTTACCCCTTCTTCATCTCACCTATCTCACCACCAACAATCTTCACTCCACCCAACCAATTTTCAATCACTCTCACCCATCCATCCATCCACCCATCCATCCATCCATCCATCCAAACCATCCATCCATCCATCCATCCATCCAAACCATCCATCCATCCAAACCATCCATCCATCCAAACCATCCATCCACCCATCCATCCATCCATCCATCCATCCATCCAAACCATCCACCCATCCATCCATCCAAACCATCCACCCATCCTTCCCTTCATCCATCCATCCAAACCATCCACCCATCCTTCCCTTCATCCATCCATCCATTCACCCAAACCATCCATCCAAACCATCCATCCATTCACCCACCCATCCACCCAGCTTAAGAGCACAGTACTGGAGTATCTGGCGAGCGTTTGTGAAGGTGTCGTTATCTTGAACAACAATAGCGACACTCGTCTTGCCCTCTCCAAAGTCGTCTGCTGGAGTAATGAGCCGAAGAATGCTCACGTGAGGAAGGTGAGAAGGTGGGGGGGTGGAGGGATGGTTGGAGGGGTGGTTGGAGGGGTGGTTGGTGAAGGGAAGGTGAGAAGGTGGGGGGGGGGGGGGTGGAGGGGTGGTTGGTGAAGGGGAAGGGAGAAGGGGGGTTGGAGGGATGGTTGGAGAAGGGAGAAGGGGGGGTGGAGGGATGGTTGGTGAAGGGAAAGTGAGAAGGGGGGCTGGAGGGATGGTTGGAGGGGTGGTTGATGAAGGGGGAGGGGGGATGGAAGGTGGGGGGGAGTGGAGGGATGGTTGGAGGGGTGGTTGGAAGGATGGTTGGAGGGGTGGTTGGTGAAGGGGGAGTGAGAAGGGGGGAGGGGGGTGGAGGGATGGTTGGTGAAGAGGAAGTGAGAAGGGGGGTGGAGGGATGGTTGGTGAAGGGGAAGTGAGAAGGGGGGGGGTGGAGGGATGGCTGGAGGGGTGGTTGGTGAAGGTGGAGGGGTGGTTGGTGAAGGGGGAGGGGGGGTGGAGGGGTGGTTGATGAAGGGGAAGGGGGAAGGGGGGGGTGGAGGGATGGTTGGAGGGGTGGTTGGTGAAGGGGGAGGGGGAGGTGGAGGGGTGGTTGGTGAAGGGAAAGTGAGAAGGGGGGAGTGGAGGGATGGTTGATGAAGGGTAAGTGAGAAGGGGGGAGGGGGGTGGTTGGAGGGATGGTTGGTGAAAGGGAAGGGAGTAGGGGGGAGTGGAGGGATGGTTGGAGGGGTGGTTGGTGAAGGGGAAGGGGGGGTGGAGGGATGGTTGGAGGGGTGGTTGGTGAAGGGGGGGGGGTGGAGGGAAGGGGTGGAAGGGAAGTGAGAAGGGTGGTTGATGGAAGGGTCATCTTTCACATTCATCTACCTACTACCAGTCCCACTTCATTCGCCCACTTCTTTCTCCACTACTTTCCATCTCATTCACCTACACACTCTCCCTTCTATTCCCACCTCACCCACTACCCCCAACCCACATTCTCCTCCCCCCTCCTCTCCACAGATGGCACAGGGGGTGATCGTCAGCCTCAACAACAACATCCAACCATCCTTCCACAAACTACTCACCACCCTGCCTAGGACACTGCAGGACAGCGTCAAGAAGTTGTTGTTAGCCACCAATGAGGGTGGCGCCACACCCGTCAGGAGAAGAAGCCTCTCCAGAAACTCCAACAACAACACGCCCTACGGCAACATCAACACTCCCAACAACAACATTAACTATAATAATAATATTCCCTACTTCAACAACAACAACAACAACTACAACACTCCAAGTAACAATGACAACAACGCACCATATGGCAACCACAACTATGGAAATAGCAACAACATCAACAACAACAACAATTTCTACAACAACAACTACGTCAACAACAAAGCAAGCCACAACAACAACAACAACAACAACAACAACAACTTCTCTGACGTCATACTGAAGGTAGCGGAGGAGTTGCAGCTTTTGAGTGTTGCTGATGACGCAGGCAACTACCACGACAAGAAGCGTTAGTGCTCCATCCATCCTCCACCTCTCCATCCATCCCACACTATCACTCCATCCATCCTCCACCTCTCCATCCATCCCACATTATCTCTCCATCCATCCCACACTATCACTCCATCCATCCTCCACCTCTCCATCCATCCTCCACCTCTCCATCCATCCCACACTATCACTCCATCCATCCTCCACCTCTCCATCCATCCCACATTATCTCTCCATCCATCCCACACTATCACTCCATCCATCCTCCATCTCTCCATCCATCCTCCACCTCTCCATCCATCCTCCACTTCTCCATCCATCCCACACCATCACTCCATCCATCCTCCACCTCTCCATCCATCCTCCACCTCTCCTTCCATCCTCCACTTCTCTATCCATCCCACACCATCACTCCATCCATCCTCCACCTCTCCATCCATCCTCCACCTCTCCATCCATCCTCCACCTCTCCATCCATCCTCCACTTCTCCATCCACCCCACACCATCACTCCGTCCACCCTCCACCTCTCCATCCATCCTCCACCTCTCCATCCATCCTCCACTTCTCCATCCATCCCACACCATCACTCCATCCATCCTCCACCTCTCCATCCATCCTCCACCTCTCCATTCATCCTCCACCTCTCCATCCATCCTCCACTTCTCCATCCATCCCACACCATCACTCCATCCATCCTCCACCTCTCCATCCATCCTCCACCTCTCCATCCATCCTCCACCTCTCCATCCATCCTCCACTTCTCCATCCACCCCACACCATCACTTCATCCACCCCACACCATCACTCCATCCACCCTCCACCTCTCCATCCATCCTCCACCTCTCCATCCATCCTCCACTTCTCCCTCCATCTTCCATCACTCCATCCATCTTCCACTTCTCCATCCATCCTCCATCACTCCATCCATCCTCCATCACTCCATCCACCCTCCATCTCTCCATCCATCCTCCATCACTCCATCCATCCTCCACTTCTCCCTCCATCTTCCATCACTCCATCCATCCTCCACTTCTCCGTCCATCCTCCATCACTCCATCCATCCTCCATCACTCCATCCACCCTCCATCTCTCCATCCATCCTCCATCACTCCATCCATCCTCCACCTCTCCATCCATCCTCCACCTCTCCATCCATCCTCCATCTCTCCATCCATCCTCCATCACTCCATCCATCCTCCACCTCTCCATCCATCCCACACCATCACTCGATCATCCCGCATCACCAATCCACATTACATCACCACTTTCTTCAACCCCATCATCCCATCCCACAACATCATCATCATACCCCTTCTTCATCCCACCACTCCAACAACCTCACTCTACCACAACCTCACTCTACCACAACCTCACTCTACCACAACCTCACTCTACCACAACCTCACTCTACCACAACCTCACTCTACCACAACCTCACTCTACCACAACCTCACTCTACCACAACCTCACTCTACCACAACCTCACTCTACCACAACCTAACTCTACCACAACCTCACTCTACCACAACCTCACTCTACCACAACCTCACTCTACCACAACCTCACTCTACCACAACCTCACTCTACCACAACCTCACTCTGCCACAACCTCACTCTACCACAACCTCACTCTACCACAACCTCACTCTACCACAACCTCACTCTGCCACAACCTCACTCTGCCACAACCTCACTCTACCACAACCTCACTCTACCACAACCTCACTCTACCACAACCTCACTCTACCACAACCTCACTCTACCACAACCTCACTCTACCACAACCTCACTCTGCCACAACCTCACTCTACCACAACCTCACTCTGCCACAACCTCACTC
>OX030968.1:3695845-3705845 GCA_943735955.1 Piscicola geometra | reverse complement strand
CTCCCACCCACTCAACATGGCCGCCATTAAGCTCCTTACCAAGGTGAGTGAGTGAGTGAGTGAGGGAGTGAGTGAGTGAGTGAGTGAGGGAGTGAGTGAGGGAGGGAGGGAGTGAGGGAGTGAGTGAGTGAGTGAGGGAGTGAGTGAGTGAGTGGAGTGCGTGGGTGGAGGAGTGGTTAATGACGTTAACCGTTAGTTTACATGTGGTTTGAATCCAAAGGTCGTCGGTTCGATTCTTATGCGTTTTTGTGTGTTTCGGACAGGTTTTTGTTCATTAGATAAGCAGTTCTATAATAAATGTCTCGTTAGACGACACTAGATTTCTATTATTATTATTTTTATTAATTAAATATTATTAATATAATAATAGTTATTATTTTTTGTTTCAAGGTCATCAGTGCCTCGGAGACTGATGACGTCAAAGAGTTCATGGCAGAGGTCATCCCTGCCCTTGTGAAGGTGTGTGTTTGATTGTGTGTGTGAGTTTGTTTGTTTGTGTGCATGTCTGTGTGTGTGCATGTTTGTGTGTGTGTGCATGTTTGTGTTTGTGTGTGTGCGGGTGTGTCTATGTGTCTACGTGTGACTCAACCACCACACCACACGGGCACAACACAACACACGGGCACAACACAACACACGCACACAACACACGGGCACAACACAACACACGCACACAACACACGGGCACACCACACGGGCACAACACAACACACGGGCACAACACACGGGCACAACACACGGGCACACCACACGGGCACAACACAACACACGGGCACAACACACGCACACAACACACGGGCACAACACACGGGCACAACACAACACACGGGCACAACACAACACACGGGCACAACACACGGGCACACCACACGGGCACAACACACGGGCACAACACACGGGCACAACACACGGGCACACCACACGGGCACAACACACGGGCACAGCACAACACACGGGCACAACACACGGGCACAACACACGGGCACAACACACGGGCACAACACACGGGCACAACACACGGGCACAGCACAACACACGGACACAACACACGGGCACAACACACGGGCACAACAGGGCTTTGAGAACAGCGAGGCAAGTGTACGCAAGAGCAGCATGGTCTGCTTGCTGGCACTGCACCGTCACATCGGCGACGACCTGATGCCCTTCCTCTCCCAACTCAACTCCAGCAAGGTGTGTGTGTGTGTGTGTTTGTTCATGTGTGTGTGTTTGTGTTTGTGTGTGTGTGCGTGTGTGTGTTTGTGTGTGTGTGTGTGTGTGTGTGTGTGTGTGTGTGTGTGTGTGTGTGTGTGTGTGTGTGTGTGTGTGTGTGTGTGTGTTCATGTGTGTGTGTGTGTGTGTGTGTGTGCGTGTGTGTGTGTGTGTGTGTGTGTGTGTGTTTGTGTGTGTGTGTGTGTGTGCGTGTGTGTGTTCATGTGTGTGTGTGTGTGTGTGTGTGTGTGTGTGTGTGTGTGCGCGTGTGTGTGTGTGTGTGTGTGTGTGTGCGTGTGTGTGTGTGTGTGTGTGTGTGTGTGTGTGTGTGTGTGTGTGTGTGTGTGTGTGTGTGTGTGTGTGTGTGTGTGTGTGTGCGTACGTGTGCGTGTGTGTGTGGTGGCGGTGATGATTATAGTACACCATGCCAGATCAAGCTGTTGAGTTTGTACATAAAGAGGTCCGCCACCACGGATGAGTCACCCGTCGCCTCGTGATCACCTCGGCGAGATAATCATCATCAAGATCAATGAGATTACAATTACCAAAGATTATATTAATCTTAACCAAAGACTGTAATAGTCCTTAATAATCAAAAAAGGTGAAAATTAAGAATCAAAATAGCTTTAAACTAACAATAAAAACAAATCATAATTGATCGTCACAAATCAAATAAATGGCCGCTGCATCCTGACGGGGGCATACTCAGGAGTGATTCGTTCTGTCTGACTTGTGGGAGGAGTCAGCCTTGGAGGCAACTCTCTTGGCACTCTTCCAATTGCTCCACTTTGTCATGTGTTTATGATTTGAGTTTCTGATCGATTTCAACAAGTAATTTCGATATTTCGATCAATCGATTCTTTGTTTATTCTCGTTACGCTTGTTTCGATTCTGGTTTTTAGTGTTTAGTACTTGTGAGCGTTGCTGAAAAGAATGATAAATGGATGGATGGATGAATGATGGATGGATGAATGATAGATGGATGAATGATGGATGGATGAATGATGGATGGATGGATGAATGAATGATAGATGGATGAATGATGGATGGATGGATGAATGAATGATAGATGGATGAATGATGGATGGATGGATGAATGAATGATAAATGGATGGATGGATGAATGGATGATGGATGGGTGGATATATGAATGATGGATGGATGGATGAATGATAGGTGGTTGGATGAATGAATGATGGATGTAGGGATGATTGAAAAGTGATTAAACAAACAGTTCATGCAGTCTCATTCAGTTTGTGCTCTTACTACTTCAATGCCTTGCGCGGGTGGTTTCCATTATCAACTTTCTATCTTATTTGTCGAGCCTTAAAATCGAACTTATTTTTTTATCGAAAATCGAAGTGTTAAAACTTCATTGCTCATTCGTTGTGTGCCTCTTATAGCGTACTTGCAGCCATCCACTCTTTCTTTCCACTCACCCACCTTCCCACTTCTTCCCAACCACCCACTCTCATCCTCCCACCCACCTTTCCACTCCCCTCCCACCCACCTTCCCACTCCCCTCCCACCCACCTTCCCACTCCCCTCCCACCCACCTTCCCATCCCCCCCCCACCCACCTTCCCATTCCCCCCCCCCCACCCACCTTCCCACCCACCTTCCCACTCCCCTTCCACCCACCTTCGCACTCCCCTCCCACCCACCTTCCCATCCCCCCCCCCACCCACCTTCCCACTCCCCTTCCACCCACCTTCCCACTCCCCTCCCACCCACCTTTCCATCCCCCCCCCCACCCACCTTTCCATCTCCCCCCACCCACCTTCCCACTCCCCTTCCACCCACCTTCCCACTTCCCTCCCACCTACCCATCTTCCCACTCCCCTCCCACCCACCTTCCCACCCCCCTCCCACCCACCTTTCCATCCTCCTCCCACCCACCTTTCCATCCCCCTCCCACCCACCTTTCCATCCCCCCTCCCCCACCCACCTTCCCACTCCCCACCCACCTTCCCACTCCCCACCCACCTTCCCACTCCCCACCCACCCGAAAGACTCCACCACTCATCGCTTGTCCTATTTCAATTTGTGTCGCGTGAGAAAATCACACATTACCCACCTGTTCGTGTGTGTGCCTTTGTGTGTGTCTGTGTTCGCTAGTCTTTGTAAGTCTGTGTGTATACGTCCCTGTATGTGTCTGTGTGTATACGTCCCTGTATATCTGTGTGTATACGTTTCTATATGTGTGTGTGTATACGTTTCTATATGTGTGTGTGTATCTTTTTTGTATGTGTGTTTCTCAGTGTGCCTTCTTTTACTCAAGCACCTTGTTAACGGCTCGACAGATAACCTTTCGAATTCTCTGGTGGTGGTTTCTCCTTTATTCATTTACACCTCCTCCGTTCCATCCTCCCTTCCATCCTCCCTTCCATCCTCCCTTCCATCCTCCCTTCCATCCTCCCTTCCATCCTCCCTTCCATCCTCCCTTCCATCCTCTCTTCCATCCTCCCTTCCATCCTCCCTTCCATCCTCCCTTCCATCCTCCCTTCCATCCTCCCTTCCATCCTCCGTTCCATCCTCCCTTCCATCCTCCCTTCCATCCTCCCTTCCATCCTCCCTTCCATCCTCCCTTCCATCCTCCCTTCTGCTTCTTCAGGCTCAATAAAACCACACCGAGTTGCTGAGGCTTCGAAAAGATAGAAAAGGCAGTTAATAAATCTATCAATCAATTACCTCATCACTTAATTAATTAGCTCATCACTTAATTAATTAGCTCATCACTTAATTAATAACTCATCACTTAATTAATTAGCTCATCACTTAATTAGCTCATCACTTAATTACTTAGCTCATCAATTAATTAATTAATTAATTGGTGAGTCAATTAATTAATTAACTCATCAATTAACCAAAGATTCTAAATCATATCGCATTATTATCTATCTTCATGTGTTCAAAAACATCCCTTGTTAAAAAGATGGACTTCATTTTATAGGAAAAAAACCCATTAAAAACCAAAGGGGTTTGAGCTTAAAGAGAAGTGGTCCAAAAACCAAGGAAGGGTGTGCCCACAGTGGTTCAGAAGGGTGCTGAGTGGAGGGAAGATGAGTGGAAGGAGGATGAGTGGAGGGAGGATGAGGGGAGGGAGGATGAGTGGAGGGAGGATGAGAGGAGGGAGGATGAGTGGAGGGAGGATGAGTGGAGGGAGGATGAGGGGAGGGAGGATGAGTGGAGGGAAGATGAGTGGAGGGAGGATGAGTATGGGGAGGATGAGTGGAGGGAAGATGAGTGGAGGGAGGATGAGGGGAGGGAGGATGAGTGGAGGGAGGATGAGTGGAGGGAGGATGAGGGGAGGGAGGATGAGTGGAGGGAAGATGAGTGGAGGGAGGATGAGTATGGGGAGGATGAGTGGAGGGAAGATGAGTGGAGGGAGGATGAGTGGAGGGAGGATGAGTGGAAGGAGGATGAGTGGAGGGAGGATGAGTGGAGGGAGGATGAGTGGAGGGAGGATGAGTGAGTCAAACAACCCCCCCTGGCGAGTGAGTTAACTCTTGCATGTATAATAGCAATAATGATGATGAGGGTGGTGTAGTGGGGACAATGATGATGATGATGGTCATTTAGGGGTGATAGTGATGAGGATGATGAGGTGTTAATAGTGATGAGGATGATGAAGTGTTGATAGTGATGTTGAACATGATGATGATTCTTTAGTGACCTTGACATAGCTTCAACTGCTAGTCGTGAAGGCTTATCCAGTAATTGCACATCAGTGAACGTCTGTTGAGCACAACGCCAACCGATTGCAACGCTACAAACTTTTTAAAAGGGGGACTCCATCTGCTGACTGAAAATATACTTATCCTATTTATCAGCATCGCATCATCACCATCACCATCATCATCGCTATCATCATCATCCTTATCTTGGCAAATATATAATAAGCTACGTTATTTTTCAAAGAAAAACTAGTCGCCTGATTCTGATTTATTTTCCACTCGCTTTAGGAATTTATTAATCTGTCAGCAGATTTTCAAATCCCTTTCTACAATCCCATCTCATCCTATCACCACATCTCACGATCCCATTCCACCATACTATCCTACCACCCCACCCCATCCTATCATTCCATACAACTATACCATATTACTATATCTCATCCCACCATCCCATCCAATCATCCCATCACATCATCCCATCACATCATCCCATCACATCATCCCATCTCATCATCCCATCCCAACATCCCATCCCACCATCCCATCTCATCCCATCTTCCCATACCATCATCCCATCCCACCATCTTATCCTACCCCACAACTGATCTCACTATCTCACCATCCCATCCCACCATCCCATATCACCATCCCATCCCACCATCCCATTCCACCATCCTATCCCACCATACCACTCCACCATCCAACCATTCCATTCCTCCACTCACTTAACCTTGCCCCCTCTTCCATCCATCATCTTCTTTCCAACACCGCCCAATCACTTTCCTCCATTCAGACCACGTGATGCAGTGGGCGTGTCGCCATGACAACCTCGTTCATTCAATATCGCCCACTTATCTCTTGTCTTTGCTCTTATTATGGTTGTTATGGTTGTTGTTTTTTGTTTTTTTTTGTTGTCGTTGGCGTTTTTGTGGCTGTTGGTTGTGGTGTTTTTGTTGTTGTTGGCGATAGTGTTGTTGTTGTAGCATTTTGTTGTATATTGTCGAATCTATGCTTCTCAGTCATCTAATGGATTCAAAAAGATCACCATAACAATTTTAGAAAAACTAAGTAAATATCTCGATACAATACATTATTACTTCAATAAAATGAGGACACCGAATGTAGGTCAACTTGCAAGGGACTGGCTATTGAACACCACTACAACAATGATACCACACAACACCACAACATCACTACAACAATGAGACCACACAACACCACAACATCACTACAACAATGATACCGCACAACACCACAACATCACTACAACAATGATACCGCACAACACCACAACATCACTACAACAATGAGACCCCACAACACCACAACATCACTACAACAATGAGACCCCACAACACCACAACATCACTACAACAACCAACCATCACACAACACCACAACATCACTACAACAACCAACCATCACACAACACCACAACATCACTACAACAACCAACCATCACACAACACCACAACATCACTACAACAACCATCCATCACACAACACCACCAACACACCACAACCACGGCACAACACAACACCACTATTACACCCAACCACAACACCACATAACCATCATACCAGATCACTCCATCACAAACACCACACATAACTACCACACAACAATCACAGCAACACCACTAACAACTACCACACAACAACCATAAACACCACACACAACTACCTCATAACAATCACAACAACACCACACATAACTACCACACAACAACTAAACCACCACAAAAACAATTACACCAACACATCTCACAAAACCACTACACCCACCAAACCACAACAACTACAACTACCACACCATACCACACTACAACATTACTACACACCTCCACACTACACCAAAACTACTTCTCACAACCAAACCAACCACACACCACCACAACACCACACCTTACCAAACTCCCACAACACATCACACAACCACACACACCACAACCACACACCACAACCACACACCACAACCACACACCACAACCACACCCCAACAACCACACACCACAACCACACCCCAACAACCACACCCCAACAACCACACCCCAACAACCACACCCCAACAACCACACCCCAACAACCACACCCCAACAACCACATCACCATAACCACAACAACAATGCCACTTAGCAATGGTCAGCAGCAGCAGCAGCAGTGGTTATGACAAGCCATCGAAGCGAGCAATCAGTGGTCAGTGAAGCGTCCGATGACGTCACTGGTGGTCACGCTCCATCAGATGCTATAAATAGACGTCGTGCCTGATTGGTGCACTGACCATCCTGCCCTGCAATTGATTGGCTAGAGGATGGATGGATGGAAGGGTGGGTGAATGGATGGATGGATGGATGGATGGATGGATGGATGGATGGATGGATGGATGGATAGATGGATGGAAGGGTGGGTGGGTGGGTGGATGGATGGATGGATGGGTAGGTAGGTGCATAAATGATAGATGGACGATTGGAAGATAAATGAATGAGGATTAGTGAAAGAAAGAGAATACGAAAGGGAAGAGAGATGGGAGAGAGATGATGGGATTGGAAAGAGGGTGGCTGAGCAAACAAATAAGTGGATGTACGCTACAGCTGAATAGATGGAAAGGGGGATGGGTGGATGGGATGGGGAAAGAAATAATAGTTGGATGAGTTTGTGGATGGATGGATTGATAAATGGATGGATGGATTGATGAATAGATGTGTTAAAATATGAATTAATGCGTGGATTAGAAAATATAGTGATTCCATCTCTCATTCCTTTATTACATTATTCGTTCACCCAGCCACTCATCCATCCACCCATCCATCCATCCATCCATCCACCCATCCATCCACCCATCCATCCATCCACCCACCCACCCATCCATCCATTCACCCAGCCACCCATCCATCATCCATCCACCCACCCATCCATCCATCTCAGCATCATCTTCCTTCTCCCTGGAGCTTATGATCCGTTTAAGATAAGATGCATCTATGTGCTTGCCCGCCTCAAATGCTCCTTCCTTCCTCCTTCATTCCTCCTCCCTTCCTCCTCCATTCCTCCTCCATTCCTCCTCCATTCCTCCTCCAATCCTCCTCAAATTCTCATTCATTCCTCCTCCATTCCTCTTCCATTCCTCCTCCATTCCTCCTCCAATCCTTCTCCATTCCTCCTTCACTCCTCCTCCATTTCTCCTCCATTCCTCCTCCAATCCTCCTCCATTCCTCCTCCATTCCTCCTCCAATCCTCCTCCACTCCTCCTCCAATCCTCCTCCATTCCTCCTCCATTCCTCCTTCACTCCTCCTCCATTCCTCCTCCATTCCTCCTCCAATCCTCTTCCACTCCTCCTCCAATCCTCCTCCATTCCTCCTCCAATCCTCCTCCACTCCTCCTCCAATCCTCCTCCATTCCTCCTCCATTCCTCCTTCACTCCTCCTCCATTCCTCCTCCAATCCTCCTCCACTCCTCCTCCAATCCTCCTCCATTCCTCCTCCATTCCTCCTTCACTCCTCCTCCATTCCTCCTCCATTCCTCCTCCATTCCTCCTCCATTCCTCCTCCATTCCTCCTCCATTCCTCCTCCATTCCTCCTCCATTCCTCCTCCATTCCTCCTCCAATCCTCCTCCATTCCTTCTCCATTCCTCCTTCACTTCTCCTTCATTCCTCCTCCATTCCTCCTCCAATCCTCCTCCATTCCTCCTCCATTCCTCCTCCAATCCTCCTCCACTCCTCCTCCAATCCTCCTCCATTCCTCCTCCATTCCTCCTTCACTCCTCCTCCACTCCTCCTCCAATCCTCTTCCATTCCTCCTCCAATCCTCCTCCATTCCTCTTCCATTCCTCCTCCATTCCTCCTCCATTCCTCCTCCATTCCTCTTCCATTCCTCCAGTCCTCCTCCATTCCTCCTTCATTCCTCCTCCATTCCTCCTCCAATCCTCCTCCATTCCTCCTCCATTCCTCCAGTTCTCCTCCATTCCTCCTCCACTCCTCCTCCAATCCTCCTCCATTCCTCCTCCATTCCTCCTCCAATCCTCCTCCACTCCTCCTCCAATCCTCCTCCAATTCTCCTCCATTCCTCCTCCATTCCTCCAGTCCTCCTCCATTCCTCCTTCATTCCTCCTCCAATCCTCCTCCATTCCTCCTCCAATCCTCCTCCACTCCTCCTCCAATCCTCCTCCATTCCTCCTCCAATCCTCCTCCATTCCTCCTCCAATCCTCCTCCATTCCTCCTCCACTCCTCCTCCAATCCTCCTCCATTCCTCCTCCATTCCTCCTCCAATCCTCCTCCATTCCTCCTCCACTCCTCCTCCAATCCTCCTCCAATCCTCCTCCATTCCTCCTCCAATCCTCCTCCATTCCTCCTCCAATCCTCCTCCATTCCTCCTCCACTCCTCCTCCCTTCCTCCTCCATTCCTCCTCCATTCCTCCTCCAATCCTCCTCCAGTCCTCCTCCATTCCTCCTTCATTCCTCCTCCATTCCTCCTCCAATCCTCCTCCATTCCTCCTCCAATCCTCCTCCATTCCTCCTCCACTCCTCCTCCAATCCTCCTCCAATCCTCCTCCATTCCTCCTCCAATCCTCCTCCATTCCTCCTCCAATCCTCCTCCATTCCTCCTCCAATCCTCCTCCAGTCCTCCTCCATTCCTCCTCCATTCCTCCTCCATTCTCCATTCCTCCTCCACTCCTCCTCCATTCCTCCTCCACTCCTCCTCCCTTCCTCCTCCATTCCTCCTCCATTCCTCCTCCAATCCTCCTCCAGTCCTCCTCCATTCCTCCTCCATTCCTCCTCCATTCCTCCTCCATTCCTCCTCAATTCCTCCTCCAATACTTCTCTGTTCCTCCTTCATTCATTCTTCATTCTTTCTTTTTTTATTGATTTCTTGGGGGTTTTTATATTTATTTTTTCTATTGTTGTTTTTGTTGTTTTTTTCAGTATATATTGCTGTTTTGTATTTTTTGTTGATGTATTTGTGTTTGCTACTAGAAGTGTTGATGATTAGTTCAATTGAATTAATTGTATGAGGATAATAAATGAGGGTGTATGAGAATGATGACGATGATGATGACGATGATGATGACGATGATGATGACGATGATGATGACGATGATGATGACGATGATGATGACGA
>OX030968.1:3690845-3693345 GCA_943735955.1 Piscicola geometra | reverse complement strand
CCCTCATCCCAGCACCGCTCTACCACAACTTCACCACCACCAACTTACAAAAAAACACATTCACCACACAACCACCACACAACTAGCACACATTCACCACACAACCACCACACAACTACCACACATTCACCACACAACCACCACACAACTACCACACATCCACCACACAACCACTACACCACCACCATACTACCACCACACTACCACTTCACAACCACCATACAACCACCAAACAACTACCTCACTACTACCACAATACCCCCACACACAAGAGCTAGACCATCACCACATAACCACCACACTATTACCACATAACCACATCAAAACCAAAACTGCCTCTCAACCACTACAACCACCACACATCCACCGCACAGCCACACAACATAAACACCACCACACAACCTCCACACCACCACACAACATAAACCCCACCACACAATCTCCACACCACCACAAAACCACCACACAACAACCACCACCCAACCACCCACACACAACCACCACCACACAACCACCACATAAACACCACCACACAACCACCACTAAACCACCACACAACCACCACATAAACACCACATAAACACCACCACATAAACACCACATAAACACCACCACACAACCACCACATAAACACCACCACACAACCACCACACAACCACCACACAACCACCACACAACCACCAAATAAACACTACCACACAACCACTACATAAACAACACCACATAAACACCACCACACAACCACCACAAAACCACCACACAACCACCACATAAACACCACCACACAACCACCACACAACCACCACACAACCACCACATAAACACCACACAACCACCACATAAACACCACACAACCACCACATAAACACCACCACACAACCACCACATAAAGACCACACAACCACCACATAAACACCACCACACAACCACCACACAACCACCACACAACCACCACACAATCACCAAATAAACACCACCACACAACCACTACATAAACAACACCACATAAACACCACATAAACACCACCACACAACCACTACAAAACCACCACACAACCACCACATAAACACCACCACACAACCACCACACAACCACCACACAACCACCACATAAACACCACACAACCACCACATAAACACCACCACACAACAGCCTCATTATAGGGTGTTGAAGTTTCTTCTCAACCCATTCATTTACTTATTACCTGCTGCAAATTCCTTTCCCAGGTTTTGTGAGCATCATCATCATCACTACCGCCTTTCTCCTCCTTCGAATTCTAAGCCCATCATCACCTTCTCCGTCATAATCATCACCATCTCTGACAAAATCATCATCATCTCCGACACAATCATCATCATTATCAAATAATTATGATCATCATCGTCATCATTATCCCCACTACCATCATCATCATCACCATCCCACCCCCATAATTCTCATTATTATCATCCCCACCACCACCACCACCACCACCACCACCACCACCACCACCACCACCACCACCATCATCATCATCATCACTTCCACCATCATCATCATCGTCACCTCTAGCACTGACGTCACTCTTATCACCTTCCTCATTGCAGAGTAACTCACTCATCTGCCTCCTTATCACTCACTCACTCACTCACTCATACTGCGTTGTTGGCATTGTACTGGTGTTTTATTGTTGTTGTAGTTTTTGTGATTGTTGTTTTTTTTTGTTGCTGTTGTTGTTGCTGTTGTTCTTATTCTCGTTTTTTGAGTATTTTTTTTTGTTCAAGTGTTTTTGTTTTTGATTTTCTCGTTGTTTGGTGATCTTTTGGGAGGTTTTTGCATGAAGTATGTCGTAATAATGTATTCATATTGTTGATGTTGTTGATGTTGTTGATGTTGTTGATGTTGTTGATGTTGTTGATGTTGTTGTTGTTGTTGATGTTGTAGTAATGTTGTTGTTGTTGTTGATGTTGTAGTAATGTTGTTCAATGTTGTTGTTAATGAGGTGTTGTTTGCATTGTTCTTGTTGGCATGGTGTTGTTTTGCAAAAGTTTCATTTCACAGCGATCACTTAGTCGTAACTGAGACGTATACTTGAGTGTTGTTATCACTATCATCATCATCCTCCTCATCTTCACCATCATCATCCTCATCATCATCATCATCATCTTCTCCATCATCATCATCATCATCATCATCATCATCATCATCATCATCATCATCATTTTTATAATCTTGCCCATTTCAATTATTTTATTAGCTTGTTTTCATAATTTATGGCTGTGATAGTGCGGTAAAAGTAAAATTGGGGGTAGTAGTAGTAGTAGTAGTAGTAGTAGTAGTAGTAGTAGTAGAAGTAGTAGTAGAGGTAGTAGTAGTAGTAGTAGTAGTAGTAGTAGTAGTAGTAGTAGTAGTAGTAGTAGTAGTAGTAGTAGTAGTAGTAGTAGTAGTAGTAGTAGTAGTAGTAGTAGAAGTAGTAGTAGAGGTAGTAGTAGTAGTAGTAGTAGTAGTAGTAGTAGTAGT
>OX030968.1:3680845-3685845 GCA_943735955.1 Piscicola geometra | reverse complement strand
GGTCTGTGTCAGATTCTGAATACCTTTCTTTTGTCCTTTTCCCTCTCTTTGGGCTAGTTGCACCCTTGACATCTGGACATTTGTCTAAATTATTTTAAAAATAATTTAAAATGTACGCTGTGTTCTCAACAATATTCTTTATAGAACCCCCATCTAGGACTTCGGAAAGCATTATCACACTTGAATCCACACACACGCACACACACACACACACACACACACACACACACACACACACACACACACACACACACACACACACACACACACACACACACACACACACACACACACACACACACACACACACACACACACACACACACACACATACACACACACACACACACACACACACACACACACACACATACACACACACACACATACACACACACACACATACACACACACGTACACCTAAACACACACACACACACACATAAAAATTTGCAATGTTTCCATTTGTCTTCAAAACTTTCATTTAAAGACATTCAACTCAACATCTCTAAAGAAATAGCTCACTACTCTTCGGCCTGGAGAGGTCCTTGACAGGTAGACCCAGCCAAAGTCTTCCACAGAAGTCATTTACCACACTTACTAAGCTAACAAAACCTCCACGAACAACGCAACAGCAATGAGAAAAGACTAACAACAACAACAAGAATTACAACATATTAAACAACAACACAACAACCAACAACAAAAAACCAACAACAAAAAACCAACAACAAACAACAAACAACAAACAACCAACAACAAACAACCAACAACAAACAACCAACAACAAACAACCAACAACAAACAACCAACAACAAACAACCAACAACAAACAACCAACAACAAACAACCAACAACAAACAACCAACAACCAACAAAAAACAACCAACAACAAACAACCAACAACAAACAACCAACAACAAACAACCAACAACAAACAACCAACAACAAACAACCAACAACAAACAACCTCACAACAAACAACCAACTACAAACAACCAACAACAAACAACCAACAACAAACAACCAACAACAAACAACCAACAACAAACAACCAACAACAAACAACCAACAACATACAACTAACAACAAACAACCAACAACAAACAACCAACAACAAACAACCAACAACAAACAACCAACAACAAACAACCAACAACAAACAACCAACAACAAACAACCAACAACAAACAACCAACAACAAACAACCAACAACAAACAACCAACAACAAACAACCAACAACAAACAACCAACAACAAACAACAAACAACAAACAACAAACAACAAACAACCAACAACCAACAACAAACAACCAAAAACAAACAACAAACAACAAACAACCAACAACAAACAACAAACAACCAACAACCAACAACAAACAACCAAAAACAAACAACAAACAACCAACAACAAACAACAACAACAACACAAACCCCATCACCAGCCACTCCAACCTCCCAGCAGCAACTACCTTCTCGACAGTAAGGGACTCCCATGCAGACCATCTTGGAGACTTATGCACATGCCCTCCTTGGTGGGTCAACTTCTCCCTGAACGCCTTCGGGATGTTCCACTGCCACCTTCACTCCAATTACTTACTATCTCTTTTTCATCATCATCGTCACCATCATCATCATCATCATCATCATCGTCATCATCATCATCATCATCGTCATCATCATCATCATCATCGTCATCATCATCATCATCATCATCATCATCATCATCACCATCATCATCATCATCATCAGCATCACCATCATCATCACCACCACCGCCACCATCATCTCTCTTAAATGAGCAAACAGATTTAAAAGATAATTAAGCGCCATTCGAGAGTGACGTCTGCTTATAATAACAACAACAACAACAATAAGAACAACAATAAGAAAAATAATAATAACAACAACAACAATAATAACAACAACAATAAGAAAAATAACAACAACAACAACAAGATTAACTAACAAGCCTATCATTGTTATTGCTGTTATTATTTATTGTTTTGATTGTTATGGACTGGCTTGGCATGGCGGTAGCAATTAGCGCCACGGAGGCCTTGGTGACCGGGGCAGGTCACGTGATTGTCGCCATTAATAACCCCAATAACAATGGAAACAAAAAGAATAATGATCAAATTAATAAAAGCATTTTTTTTATTTTCAGTAAAATACTTATTAAAATATTCTAATTATATTTTTTATATTGATGAAAATATTATTAATATTGTTTTAAAAGACAAATTGCTATTATTTCTTTCAAACTGAAATATATCATTACTAAGAGTAATTATTTGAGAGAAAAAATAGTTTTTATTTAAAATATGGCCATATTTTAGCAACATTCATTTGCAAACAATGGCATTTTTGAATAGTGGGTATAATAAGGAGTTTATAATGAATATTTTTATTATTATTATAATTATTATATTATTTATTTTTTTTGTTCGTCTCCATTACTTATCTGCTAATTTTTATGGAAAAAAGTTCAGCCACTTACACCATCTATATCGATTTAATCGAATAAAAAATAGGTTATTATATCATCTTACTGTGCCTTCAAGACCACATCCCCTGCACCACACCCCTCAAACTCCTTTTTCTACCACACCCCTTCTCCCGCCTCACACCCTTCCAACCACACCCCCTCTTTTACACTCCCCCACCCCTTCTTCACACCACACTCTTTCCACCACACCCCTTCTTTTACCCCCCCACCCCTTCTTCACACCACACCCTTCCCACCACACCCTTTCCATTACACTCCCTCTTTCACCCCCCCCCCCACCCCCTTCTTCACACCACACCCTTCCCACCACACCCCCTCTTTCACTCCCCCCCACACCCTTCACACCACACCCTTCCCACCACACCCCCTCTTTCACCCCCCCCCCCCACACCCCTTCTTCACACCACACCCTTCCCACCACACTCCCTCTTTCAACCCCCTCCCCCACACCCCTTCTTCACACCACTCCCTTCTTCCCACCACACCCCCTCTTTCACCCCCCCCCCCACACCCCTTCTTCCCACCACATCCTTCCCACCATACTCCCTCTTTCACCCTCCCCCCCACCCCTTCTTCTCACCACACCCCCTCTTTCACCCCCCCCCCCCACAGATCCTCCTTGAAACCTCCTCCTTCCACCCCTTCTTCTGCCTGCGAGCAGGGTGGTCTTCGTGCAACCCTCGTGAGTAACCACTTAAGTTCACTTTTGCCATCTCGAGTTTCCCTTCTAATGCGCATGCAACGAGTTTCTCAATTCTTTGCTTTCTCCTTTTTTTTCTTTTTTTTTCTATTTTTCTATTTCTTTTTCTTCTCTTACTTTCTCTTTCTCTTCTCTTCATTTTCCTTCTTATATCTCTTCCTTTCCTTCTTCTTCTTCATCTTCCCTCCATCTTTTCCTTTATCTTTTTCCTCCTCCTCAGAAAAGACCAAAGAGTTGTACGAGCTGGAGTGCACTCAACTCACTCTGGGCGACATGTGCCTCACCCTCATCGACCACCATAGACCCTCTTCCAAGCACCCCCCAAACAACACCCCTCCTCTGCCAACCACCCACCTGCCAACCACCCACCTGCCAACCACCCACCTGCCAACCACCCCCCTGCCAACCACCCACCTGCCAACCACCCACCTGCCAACCACCCACCTGCCAACCACCCCCCTGCCAACCACCTCCCTGCCAACCACCCATCTGCCAACCACCCACCTGCCAACCACCCACCTGCCAACCAACCAGCTGCCAACCACTCTTCCCCCAGCCACTTCCCCTTCACCCACTTTGTTATCTTGTTATAATGGGAAGAGAAATGAAAACGCTGGAAAAGTGGATGGTGGTTATAAGGATGATGGAGAGAAAAAGAACGAAGAAAAAGAAAGAAAAGATGGATTGAAAGAAGGAAATAGGAAATGTTGCAAGAATGGTGAAGATGGAAAGAAAGAAGAGGATGGGAATGGAAGGAAGGAAAAAGATGATAGCACTAGTGGTAATGATGATGGGGCTGATGATGGTGCTGATGATGGTGATCATGTTGGAAGAAGAGGAGCATCAAGAATTCAAGCACAACAACACAAACAACAAAACCATTTCAAACCACAACAACAACAACAGCACCTCCAACTACAACTACAACAACAACAACCACATCAACAGCACCTCCAACCACAACAACTACAACTGCAACAAATTCTAAGCGGAGAAAAGCCATCAAAGAAGCCGAAGTTGTCGAGGCCTATTAGAAACTAATTGAACAAATGCTGGAAAGACCGCAGACGATGATTTCTTTGAGGCACTGCTTGCCTACAATTCTCCAATGTTGTGTCACTGTTGATCGCTTGTGTTGGGGTATGTTGCGATTTGTATTGTGGAATGTTGACAAAGCTTTCTTCACTTGGTCAATCATTTCATCACTTTTAATTCTTTCCATTTTAGTCACTGTGTTCGCATGCGTAACTGGGTGTGTGTTGGTGTCTTTTTGTACTTGTATATTTAATTTTGTATGTGTTAATGTTTGTGTGTTTCTAAATGTTTTATTTTTGTTGATGTGGTTTTATGTGCGCTTGCATGATTGTGTATCATGTGTGCTTCACCTCATTACCTTCTTGTCTCGTCTGCTAATTCATAGACGCTTGCTTCTTAATTGACCCGAGCCCCCACACGCACTTCCAGCACACAAACCACACCCATACACATACGCCCACACATAAACATACGCACACACACACATATACAAAAAAAATTGAAAAAACACATAAACACACACAAATACAGACGATTCTTAGAAATATATCCGAGCTTATTTCATGTCGTTGTTTCTTCAGCTCTAATAAACTCACTAAAAGTCATTTTTACTTTTCTAGTTGGGCGCTGTTTTTATAATAATATAATAATAATAATTATTATTCTTATTTAATAATAATAATTATTATTATAAGTATTTGTTATAGTTTGGCGCTACAACAAATAAGGATAAGCCTAAAGTGAAATACTGTAAAC
>OX030968.1:3603345-3668345 GCA_943735955.1 Piscicola geometra | reverse complement strand
CTCATGCATCTACTCATCCATCCATCCATCCATCCATCCATCCATCCATCCATCCATCCATCCATCCATCCATCCATTTATTCATAAATCTATCCGTCTATCCGTTATTAATTAATCCATTCACCCATCTGAATATTCAGTCTTTCATCTGCTCATATATTCATCCATCCATCCATCCAACCATCCATTTATTCATTGGATTGATTTATTCATGAATCTAACCCTTCAATTTGTTCATTCCGTATCTATTCATCCATCCACCCATGCACTCCTCATTCATCCATCCACCCAAAAATCTACCCAACCATATATTCTTCCATCCATCCATCTATCCATTCATTCATCCCACATCCATCCATCCATCCCTGCTCATCCATTCATCCACATTCATTCATCCATCCATCCATTCATGCATGCAGTGGATGCAGGGAGTTGGAGGTGCTTCTACTGGCCTCATGCGACAGACTGCAAGACGATGTCTTCCATTGCTATGGTAACTGTGGGTGAGTGGTTGGGGGGGGGGGTGTGATGGTGTAACTGTATTGTAGTTGTATTGATGATGGTGGTGAAGATTTATTTGTGTTGTGCTAGTGGTGGTAGGGATTTTTGGTGTGGTTGTAGTGGTGGTAGGGGTGCGTGGTGTAGTTGTGGTGGTGGTGGTAGTGGTGTGGGGTGTAGTTGTGGTGGTGGTAGTGGTGTGTGGTGTAGTTGTGGTGGTGGTAGTGGTGTTTGGTGTAGTTGTGGTGGTGGTAGTGGTGTGTGGTGTAGTTGTGGTGGTTGTTGTGGTGTGTGGTGTAGTTGTAGTGGTGGTAGTGGTGTGTGGTGTAGTTGTAGTGGTTGTAGTGGTGTGTGGTGTAGTTGTAGTGGTGGTAGTGGCGTGTGGTGTAGTTGTAGTGGTTGTAGTGGTGTGTGGTGTAGTTGTAGTGGTGGTAGTGGTGTGGAGTGTAGTTGTAGTGGTGGTAGTGGTGTGTGGTGTAGTTGTGGTAGTGGTGGTAGTGGTGTGTGGTGTAGTTGTAGTGGTGGTAGTGGTGTGTGACAAACGCAAACTTACACGACAGCAAACTCAAAGTCTTGGACGTTGCAAGGCACGAACGTTTTGGCAACCGACATCTCACTGCCCTCCTCACTCACTCCACTCACTCCTCCCCTCCTTCCACCTCCTCCTCCCACTCCACTCACTCCTCCCCTCCTTCCACCTCCTCCTCCCACTCCACTCACTCCTCCCCTCCTTCCACCTCCTCCTCCCACTCCACTCTCCTCACACATCTGGATCTCTCTTTTTGGTGAGTTTGTTTACTTATAAACGTACCTGTCGTTTTTTATTTCTTTGTATGTGTGTTGGTATTTGTGTTTGTATTTGAGCTTGTATTTTTGTCTGTATTTGTGTTTGTATTTGTGTTTGTATTTGTGTTTGTATTTGTGTTTGTATTTGTGTTTGTATTTGTGTTTGTATTTGTGTTTGTATTTGTGTTTGTATTTGTGTTTGTATTTGTGTTTGTATTTTTGTTTGTATTTGTGTTTGTATTTGTATTTGTGTTTGTATTTGAGCTTGTATGTGTGTTGGTATTTTTGTTTGTATTTGAGCTTGTATGTGTTTTTATTTATTTATTTGTGTGTTTCCTTTTCTCGATGCACTTTCCGTCTTTTATTTCAGCTTCTCATTCTATTACTTTGCTTCTTTCATTCGCGTCTTTTTTCCACTCTTTCCATCCCTTCCGTTCATCATTCCAACTTCCTTCTCATCCACCTAATTCTCCTTCCCACCACCAAACCCCTCACTCCACCCTCCACCACCAAACCCTCACTCCACCCTCCACCACCAAACCCCTCACTCCACCCTCCACCACCAAACCCCTCACTCCACCCTCCACAGCCCAAATCACACCCCATCACCCCACCACTTACCCTCACTCCACCACCTAACCCTTTCTCTAAAACTCACCATCCAGCCTTCATCCGAACCCCTCCCAAACCCCACCACCCACACCCCACCACCCACACCCCACCACCCACACCCCACCACCCACACCCCACCCCACCACCCACGCCCCACTCCACCACCCACACCCCACCCCACCCCACCAACCACACCCCACCACCCACACCCCACCACCCACACCCCACCACCCACACCCCACCACCCACACCCCACCACCCACACCCCACCACCCACACCCCACCCCACCACCCACACCCCACCCCACCACCCACACCCCACCCCACCACCCACACCCCACCCCACCATCCACATCCCACCCCACCACCCACACCCCACCCCACCATCCACACCCCCCCCCACCACCCACAGTTCCAGCCTCCGCTCAGACGAGGGTGCTTACTCACTCTTAGCCGAGAAGTGCCCCCTCCTCCAACACCTCAACCTCACTGCCAACAGGTCTCCATATTCTTTATCTCTTCACATTTATTTATGTAAAAGATATTTTTTATACTTATCAGTATTAATGTTTTTTTCATTATAATTGTAAAAAATTATTTAGAAAAAACTATTTTTCTTTTTTGATCATTAGTCTTATTTTTCATCATTTTATAATTATTTTTATATATATTGTTGTTATTGTTCCGAGTAGAACAGTGACAGACGATGACGTCACGGCCATTTCGAGGCGTTGCGCATGTCTAGAAAGCTTGCACCTGGTCGGCATTTCACAGGTGACCTTTCCATCCATCAAAAGGTCAGTAGGTCATTTCAAAATAGGTCAACTAATTGAATATGCATGTATTTGAGGCTTTGCTGTTGAATATTCATTAGGTTTTTTATAGTTGGTTAGCTTTGTCAGTAAATCTATTTTAAGTTAACATCACTGCCATCTTTGAATTGGGATGGCGTTATCACTAGCCAGACACAATCAGTGAATGCACTTTGGCCTTCTTATCACCATCATCATCACCACCACTACCACCATCATCATCATCATCATCGCCATCACCATCATCATCACCACCACCATCATCACCATCACCACCACCACCATCATCACCACCATCACCACCACCACCATCATCATCATCATCATCATCACCACCACCACCATCATCGCCATCATCACCATCATCATCACCATCATCACCACCACCATCATCATCATCACAATCATCATCACCACCACCATCATCATCATCACAATCATCATCATCATCACAATCATCATCATCACCACCATCATCATCATCATCGACGCCGACAGACTTTTGTTGCACAACAACGTTCTCTCACTCCTCGACCTCTCCTACTGCAGTGGCGTGCATGGTGGAATGGTGCAGGAGCTCCTGTCCAGCCATCCATTGGTGCGGGAGGGGCTTGAGGTGGTCATGATGGGTCTTGCTGGTGGGCAGGGTGCCCTTGATGTGGGTGTTGTGGGTGCTCATCGTTGAGAAGGACGAATGAGTATTACTGATTAATAGGTTAGTCTAATTTAAGCCTATTAATAAGTTAGTTTAGTTCACACTTATTGATAAGTTGGTTTAATTTAAACTTATTAATAAGTTAGTTTTAATTACATTAAATTTAACATTTAATTACATGTACTGGGACATACCTCAAGCAATCACGAATGTTTATAATAATTTTTTTTTAACGAATTGAATTAAAGTTAATTAATTAAAGGCGTATTTTCGATTAATATTCAAGTGGCGTCCCATCCAGATGCATCTCTAGACCAGTGTTTTGAACGCGGGAAAATTTAACTTGTGTAATTTCTAGCATGTCAGGTGATAGTTAGGAATCGAACTTACGATCTTCGGATCAAGTCGAGTTTTTTTTTCTCGGTTTTGCAATGACGTTCTTTATTCGAGAGTTTCTAATACTCGATATTGTGGCCGTTGTGAAGTCCATCCACGCCCTCACAGCCTCATCTCCACCAACGCAACCCACCAAGCCATGCAATAAAGCTCCACACAGAAAGAAAGACATTCACCCGCTCAAAGAACCACGCTTAGAAGCGGCCAAAGAAGGACAAAGCATAAAGGTACAAAGATGGAGGAGGGGGATGCATGGGGGGGCATGCTTCCAGAAGAGCTTTCCACCATGTACTCTAGGCCCAGGCCTGGTTCATTGAAGAAGTTCTTGTGTTGTCTGTTAATAATAAAAATATTATTAACCAAAATAATAATAATGACGAGCATTTGTATAGTAGCGTATAACCCGAACAGGTTCTAGGCCACTTAGGCTGCATATTTTCATTTGCGCCTATGGTCTACTATGGCATCGGTTGCGCTCGAAGCTAGGACCTTTCATTCTTGGTCATGTCGTTACCCACTCGGCTAGCGGTTCACCTGTTGCAGAGGTTGGTCTGGCACGAGCACACCGATGCTGTCTTGAGGCCCCAGAGCGAGGAGGAGACGAAGCAGTTGTGTCTGCCCAGCGTGCCACAGCCCCTGATCATCACCGATGTGCCTGTGTTGGCGCATCGTGCTTGTGTGGCGTGATTTGGTAGTTGTGGTAGTGGGTTTTTAGTCGTGGTTCTAGATGCGCTGGTAGTTGTATCTTTCTGGTGGTAGTTTTATTTGTTTGGTGGTGGTGTTGTTTGTGAGGCATTCGCTGATTCCGAGTAGTGATGGCAGGAAGTATCAATGATGCCATTAGCTAGCTCAAATCACAAAATCATCTAAGACCCTCAAGCTGAAATCACAAATATTACAAAGCCATATGACCTATAAAAACTCCTTACCGTTTTTCATCTGTCCATAGCCGAAGAGACAAACTTTCTGGTCGGCAGAGCAAGTGACAGCGTTCTTGGGAGAGGTGCAGTCGATGCACTGGTAGCATTGGAAGGGTTCACCGTAGCAGGAAAAGTGGAGTAGAGAGAAGATGAAAAATCGAAAAAATATGGTGGATGTGGTGGTTATGATGATGTTTGGGTGGTTCATTGACGCGGTCTTAGTTTTTAATTGTAGTTTGTTTTTGTTTATTTATAAACAAATTTATAAAATAAAGCAGTCTTTTTGTTTTTTTTTTTAATATTAGATAAATTCATAAATATAATTATAATTGCTGTTTAAGTCATTTTATTTATTCTGATTAAATATATAGATCGATGAAGACTACAAATTGCCAGCAAATCGCAGGCAGACACTTCGAAATCGGTCAAATCAGCGGTCTAGTTCTAATGCTTGCATTTGTAATATTCGCATGTGATCACACGAATCAGCACAATAAAATACAAATGAAATTTATACCTGTGTTGGTTAGTAGGAGGGGTCAAGGTTAAAATAATAGGTGTACAATTGAACGCAGACTGCAGTAGCAGTGAAATATATTTATTCCTAAAACGACCAACATCCGTCCAAACTAATTGAATTATGCATTGAAGTGAGCCTCATAAACTGGCTTCTACGCAGGCATACCTCACCACGGGTCACTTAACAACTCCTTTACATACTGACTTTATTCAAGGAACTTCCCGAAGAACCACCTCATACCATAACTGACCCACCACTGAATGCCCATGTGCTTTATGGTCTCTTATAAAAATCTCGAAAGATGAAAATTCACTCCTTCCAGATGATTCGGTGTATAAATTACAAAATTCCTAAAAACGTCCGAATCGCATCTATTCTTAATCATTCTAAATTTTAATCCTATTTAAAATAAACCATAACCTTTTCCCTTCTCCCCCACTCCCCCTCCATCTTCATCAAAGACTACATCTTCATCACTTAGTGGAGGCCTCCAGGTACGCGATCAGGTCCGCTCTCTCCTGCGGCTTCTTGAGGCCTGCGAAGATCATTTTTGTGCCCGGGATGTACTTCTTTGGATTTTCCAGGTACTCAAAGAGGGTCTCCTTGCCCCACTTTATACCTGTGTTGGAGTGGTTCATTCTTTGGTTAGCAGGAGGGGTCAAGGTTAAAATAATAGGTGTACACTTTTGAATTTTATTCCAGTTATTTTAAAGATAAAATCATTATAATGAATAGATCACATGGTTATATGAATTTGACATTGCTATGATATCTAAAAATTAGATAATTATTTTTAAATATTGCATTCTTCTCACCCTTGCTCTTGTTGGCATCTGTGTAAGCGAACCCAGCAGCCTGTCCCGTGGATCTGCCAATCAGCCCGTGCAGGTTCGGACCAGTCTTGTGTTTGCCGCCTGCCTCCACCGTGTGGCACTGGGCGCACCTCTGTACGAAGACCTTCTTGCCCTTCTCCACATCCCCAGCAGGTATGTCTGGCATTATAACCTGGAAATGTCGAAAAACAAGTCAGAGTATTGTATGTGATAGAATTGATTTATTGAAAAAGGTTTCGTTAAAGAACTGATTCACGTTTCCAATATATGGGCCATATCCTTCAGATCAACACTACGCAAGATGAAGCAAGGTTACAAATCAAGCACTGAAATATAACCGAAAAAAACTCTTTTATCCATTTATAAACAAGTAATTTTTAAACAACGTATACGAACCTTTTTAAAGGCGAGAAAGTGTCAAACGATAACGAATGGAAGCACGACTCCGTAAAGGTCAGTTGGGATTGTCTAAAGTAAAAGTTATATTTTTTAGCACTTAATATTTAGTTTTAAACATCTTAAAATTAATGAGACCTGGTTTTTGTTATACTAATATTTTCATGAAAAACTGAGATTAGTAAATAAAGATTTAAAAATTTTTTAAAAAAAATTTAACTACTCAAAAATATGTCTTAGGCCCTAAGCCTTGAGGTTCAGTTATAAACTGTTAAACCTACATGAGCGATATAAACAAAATAATTTAAATCTGAAAAAAAACGTCATAAGTCTTAATTAAATTGTAACAATGTATTTTTATGGAAACGTCTCTGAATGAATTCGTGAAAAACTATTGAGTCAAATCTTCAACAAATGATCAAACTTGAAAAGATTTGTCTTTTTCTTCATTCAGGTTTGATTTTCTGTAAATAATAATCTAAGTTATGAAAATATTCTAAAAAGTCGTAAGACTACTCGGAATTTACCATGAAAAATGGCAATTTTCCGTAAAATATGAGGAATTTTGATTTTGAACAAAATTTCAGAAAAGTAGTGCAGTTTATAGACAATTTAACACGAGTCAATACATGGTTTAAAAACAAGAATTGTCTTTTCAAGTTAATGTTTTTTTATATATTTAAATTGAAATAAATTGACAAAAATAACTTTAAAAACTATAGTGTGACGATGCCCCAGAGAAACTGTACACTCAGGAGGAGCCAAATTACTTTGAACAGAAGGGCGGCGATCTGCTGCAAATCTTGGGGGGGTCCTACCCAGCATGGACGATCTTGGGAGAAGGGGAGGTTCCTGGGGTCCAAAAAAGTTTTTAAAAAAGAAGTTTGATATGAGGTCCTAAACAGTCTATAAATTTGCTTAGAAAGAGCCAACTGTTCTTTCTGTTCGCCTTGGCTCGATTGTTACTTGAACTGCAAAGAAGACATTGAGAACCCTCTCATTGTGTTTGTTCTCCTCCATGTATTTTAGAGAAAAATTAATGAATTCTGACTCAAAATGAATGATAAAACTTTTTATCATAGAAATGTTTAGTCTGTGGGTAAATCTGGATTCGACTACAGACTTTGTGACTTTCCATATTTAGGTTTTCAATTTCAATAAAACTTGTCTTGAGTATACTAATGTATGTAAATCGGTCAACGGGTAGCTGAGTCGGCAACGACTCTCGGCTTGACCAATAATGAAAGGTTCTAGGTTCGAGTGCAACCAATGCCCTAGTAACCCAAAGGCGTAAATGAAAATATGCAGCCTAAGTGGCCTGGAAGCTCGGTCGATTTATTTCAAATATTGCTCAGAAAATATACACCACGTTCCAAAAGTGCTAAAGACATCAGAGAATACGGCATTGGTTTTGCAGTCGGGAACCATCTACTGGAAATGATAGAACCTTGCCAAAAAGGAACTGAAAGACTTCTATTTCTCCGTCTCCACACCACTTCTGGGCAGTCAACCTCATCAGTGCCTATGCACCAACCCTCAACGCAACGAGTGATTCCAAAGATGAGTTCTAAGACCAGCTAGATTCGCTTCTTAACAAAATCCCTTAATGAAAATGGGCAGTGACTCTTTGAGATGAGCTCATATCACAATCTTAGCATCACCAACACTTTTTCAGACGAAACCACAGCATAAAACTTTTCTTAGACACCCACGATCTAAACAATTGCACCAGCTCAACCTGATCATCACCCGGCAATCTAATTAAAAAAGTTTTCTGCATACTCATACAGCGCTGATTGAGATACAGATTACAAAAGAAAAGAGTAAGGTACCCTGGTTCATTAGTTAACAAACTTTAGTTTTATTACAACTTAAATAACTGTTTTATTTCATGTTATTGTATTTTATTATTTTTCTAATGTTGGAAAAAAATTGATGAAAAATTTAAATGTTTTAAAATCAACTTTAACGAAAACATCTTTATAACTTAAAAACGAAGTTTATTTTTTGATTATTACATCAATTCAAAAAAAAAGTGATTTGTAGATTAACAAGGTTTAATGATTGCTTAAACTTACCAATGTAATTCCTAACATGAATTCTTTGAATATGATGAATTATTGGGGGTCCTGGGGGATGGTGGCGGGAGCTTCTGCACTTTCAGATGGCATTTCTTCATCTTCCTTCACTTCTGCAGGCAAGTTTTCTTCTTCACTATGTACCTAAAAAAAGACAAAAAGAGCATGAATGTAACTAATTATGAAAATAAGTAATACTTGGAGTTTAATACTTTGAAAGTATAGTACAAATAGTAAATAATATAAATTATAGTACTAATAGTAAATAATATAAATTATAGTACTCATAGTAAATAATATAAATTATAGTACTAATAAAAAATAATAAAAAGTATATTACTAATAAAAAATAATATAAAGTATATTACTAATAAAAAATAATAAAAAGTATATTACTAATAAAAAATAATAGTAGCAATCTCTAAATAGAGACCTTTTGCTTGAGCTCCTTGTACTGTTCAAGCAGCTCATCGTACTTGCCCCTCAACTCACTCAACTCCATCTTCACTGCCTCTAACTCTCCACTGTTCGGAGACTTTTGAACTACAAAGTTCCTCAAGTATCTAGGCAAACAAATAGGAATACTTTATGGCAATTTAAAAAAAGATAATTAATTATTAAATCTTGACAATCTTAAAATGTTTCAAGTTTTAGTTTAAATGTCCCACTCAATAGCATCCTCTGGTTTTTCAGGTTCTTGATATAGATTCACGAGAACTAAATTGTGATTTTTGTAGTGAATTAATATCTAAAACTTTTAGATACCTTTTAGATTAAAAGGAATCTAAAATAGGAAAAACAAAATATTGGAGATGCCTTTTGTGAGAACATCCATTACTCCTGCTTTTTCCAAGTATTTACGAAAATCTTCTTTTACAGAATCAATTGGCTGTGGAAAATGGTATTTCATAAAAAAAATTATTAAATAAATTAATATACCTCAATAAAATGATTTTATGGCATTATTTCACTCATTAACTATGCATTTTAAAGTAAAATAAATGAATTCCTTGATGAAATATGGTTTTTCAAAAAAAATAATGAATTAAAAAAATAAAATTTACCTTATAATTCGTCATTTTAAAAACAAGCGGCTGTGTGAAAATTAAAACCACCGATTTACGTAAGTAAACCTTAACACACTATGAAAAGATTTAACCATTAATTTTAACAATTAAATTTCAATGTAGATAAACATATTGAATCAAATGAAAATTGAACATTTGTATTTATTTTGTATAAATTATTAAAATCATTTTTATATTTTAATTTAAAAGTAAATGATGGATGAAAGTCCTAAAACTCCCAAATTAAAATGACACTACACAAGCCTTTAAGAGTATTTCAGGTAAGAAGTTAAACTTATTTATATAAATAATTTATATATAATTGTTAATAATGATAGTCCATTACTCCATACTCAATCAATCAATCAAATCAATTTCTATACTAATGATTCTTTTGTGATAAATTATTTATGGATAAATCTTTTACAGTTTAAACTATTTTATTTAATTGTATTAAATTTTACAGTTAGAGGCTGCAGAGTTAGACAATGCTTTGGTTGGAATACTTACTGAGAGATTGGGAAGAATATTCAGATACTTTAAAGTACAAATACACAAAATAATTGCCCAATAATAAAATCTAAAATGTATTAAAAAACATCCTTGTCATATTTATTTTTCAAACCAACATTTTCAGCCACATATACCTCAGCAGTACAATGAAGATCTCTCTCTCATTCTGGAGTTGATTCTTTGGAAAGTATAGCAATTACTATCAAATAATTACTTACTATAAATTAATATTAAATAATCTTCAGTCTTGAAAATGGCTTTTTTTGTGGTTTCTCTGCAAGAGCTTATATGCCTTTAATTGATTCATTAGTATTTTAATTGGTGATTAACAGATTAATTATCTCAATATATATGATATATTCTTCATCAAACCAGTACTCCATTGGCTTCAACAGACAGTCAACACTTGGTCAGAAACTTGTTGGTCTGAGATATGTTAATGTGGATGACTTCTCGCCCAGGCTATCATTATCAGCATCATCATCACAACCATCGTCATCATCACAACTACTATCACCATCATCCCACAATGAGCTTTCCAAATTGAAGATAACTTCCATTTTTCTACTAAACCACCTCTTTCCATATTTGGTCTGCAAACTACAAGACTCTACAACAAAGCCTCCATCATCACATCTTCAGAATCTGTCATCTTTTCTAAAACAAAATGTACTTAAAATTAATAATGCTACTAAGTTAATATATTAGTATTACTATTATTATAATTATTTATTAATTATTTTTAATCTATTCTCAATTTATAGTAATTCATATTATATCATGTAATTTAAATTTGAAACGCAAATTTATACTACTTTATGCACATCCCTATTCCAGATTTCGCGGTCAATTTTGGTCTTCAGCAGCTTCATAAAACTTCTACGAATCGTCAACTTCCTTCTATTTTTGAAATCTGGCAAGTTTCCAAATATCACTGAACGCCTATTGGCCCTGGAAAGTAGGTCACTTCATCCGATTGGTCTAACGCAGGGAACCTATGACAACCACCACCAAGCTGTTTTGTGGCAAGGAGTGGTTGTGAGTGGTGGTTGGATGTTGTTATGAATAAATTAATAATTAAAAACAAATTATTCATTTATTAATATTTATAAAAACTATTTTGTTCATTTAATAAAAATAATTCTTACAAAATGTCCATCCACAGGAGTTTGTGAGTGTACTGGTGCCACTGATCAACTTCCATAAGCTACTCAGAATCAGCAGGACACTGCTGTCCACACACACAAGCAGACATACAAGCAAGCATTCAAACCCAAACAGTAGTACTACAGCTTCAAATGAACATCAAAAGGACGTTAAATTAAGTACAGATAACATGGAGAGTTGTTTGGTGTGTGGTGACTGGCCCATACAACCACACTACAATCGTCTGTGTGGTCACATCTACTGCTACTTCTGTATCTATGTGAGTGTGTGCTCATGATGATGATGATGATGAGGATGATGATGATGATGAAAATTTGTAGCTCAAGTGACCTAGAGGTCCTTTCGGGTTATATGCCATTGCAATAATATTGATAATTATTATTTTTTAAATGATTATGAATGTTAATTGATAAATGCGTTTAAAATGATAAAATTTATATCAACCTCATTAAACCTATCATAATTGTTTTTAAATTGTAATTAATTTAATTATCCTGAATAAATACAGAGCAAGCTAGGTGCAGACGACGGATACAGATGTGGGGGGTGTGGTGGAGAGGTGGCTGGTTGTGTTCACCCTGTACCACCGCTTATCCACATTAATTAGTAAATGAAGTAAATCGATGATTAATATTAAAACGAAGGTGATTAGAAAAGTATATTTGACAAGTAATCTATTTTAGTATAATACCAATGTTGATGATAATGATAATACTTTTATCATCTGGGATGCCAAAAAAGTAATTATCATAGAAATTTGATAATAACGATTGTTGTGAACGAAAGTTAATAATGAATGTAATATAATTATAATTATCCATAATTATATTCTCAATATAATAAAATTGAGTGCGTATTAATGGGGGTAAAATGGAGAGAAGGAGATATAGAGACATTTAAATAAACGGAGAATCGAAAATTAGTCAAAAATGTTTTCATTATAAATCGAAAATGAATAAAAAATGTCGATAAATATATTTTTAATCCATTGCGTGCACGTCGCAATTTGTTCGTTCAATGGATTACAAACATCTAAAAAAAATGGCGTCAAAAGCGAAGGAGAATTCGTGGTGGAGGGAGATTGAAGGATTTAACTGAGTGAAAGAGAATAAATAGAAGGAAGGAAGGAATAAAGGAATAGAAAAAAAAGAAAGAAATGAAGGAAGGAAGAAAAGAAAGGGTGGAAGAAGGTTGACTAGGAAAGAAAGAAGCTTAATGAGAGCTTATTGTGAAGGAAACGTTGGCAGATGGATGAGTGTGTAGTGGTGATAATGATGATGGTGGTGATGATGATGATGAGAATAATATTGATTATATATAGGAGAAGAACAGTACTAGACGATTGTGTTTTACTGTGTTAGTAATTATGTGTCTATAAATAGATAAATACTAAATTTTTGTATCAGTACAAGGGTTAGTGGTTGTAGTGGTATTGAGAGATCGAGTGGAGTGAGTTTTGTATTGGTTGTCTCATTGGTTTTAATACTGAAGAAAATCGAATGTGGTGAGGGTTGATGAAGTAGAAAGATGGGTATGGATGAGTGAGTGAGTACATAGATGGATGGATGGATAGATGAGTATTGGTTGAATGAATGGATGAGGGAGTGCATGAATGGATGGATGAGTTTTTGGATGAATGAATAAGTGGATGGATAGGTGGATGAGTGAAACCTATGAAACTGATAATTAATATATAGATTGATGTTTAGATATTCATAAAATAAATTTTTTATAACATAGACTATAAAAAACATTTGTAAAAAATAAACAAATAATAATAAATATAATAATGAGGTTATAAAATAATAAAGTAATAATTGCCTTTAGTTGTATTCCTTGACAATATAAATAGTGGGATGAACAGTTTTGATAGTGATGATACTGATGGCAGAAGTGATGATAATGATGGCAAAAGAGATGATAATGATAGCAAAAGAGATGAAGATGATGAGGATGATAGAAAAAAAAGGTATTTTCTATATATTGTACAACAAATGTGTACAGTAAATTAGGATTCCAAACATATTCTCTTTAAATATACTAGTGTCACACATAAGAACACGTACGTGTGTGTGTGTGTGTGAGACTATGTGCTTGTAGAAGTGAGAAGATGGATTAAAGGTGTGTAAAGATGACCAGTCCCCACATGTGTGTTGCATGATAACACACAAAATTAGTATTCTAAAATCTTGCCTTACTTCATCAGGGACTGAATGAATGTATGAAATACACTGAAGTTTCAATACATTTTTTAGTCATGGTAGTTGTGCGCGCGCGCGTGTATGTGTGTGTGTGTTTGTGTGTGTGTGTTTGTGTGTGTATGTTTGTGTGTGTGTGTGTGTGTTTGTGTGGGTATTAGATTTGGGGAATTTGCTGTAACTGGGAAGATGACGATGATGATGATGATTATGATGGTTATGGTGCTGATGATGATATCTACCAATTACTGAGCATTTCGTAAGATCTGTTAATAGGCGAATTATGGTGGAAGTTACTTTGGAAGTTGCTATTGTTGTTGTTGTTGTTGTGGTTTGTTGAAGCTGGATTGTTGTTGTTGGGATAAGTAGTAGTAGTAGTAGGAGGAGAAGCAATGTTGTTATTTCTGTTGTTGTTGTTGTTGTTGGAGGGTTGCACTAGGAGGCTATCAGAGGAATGGTTGTGGATGATGGCAGCTGAAGATGGCATGTACACATTTGGAGTGTTGTTGTTAGTAAATATCATGTTGTTGCTGTTGTTGTTAACAGGGTCATTATTGGGAGGATAAGAATCATAATCATCATCACCGACGTACACAACATTCTTTACTTTGTCACCAGGAGTAACAGACACTCCCCTAACAACTCCCCCCTTGCCCCCTCTCATAGAATGGTCAATCATTAAATCATCGTCATCATCACCCACCACCACTCCATCCCCTTCTGGCATCCCCTCCTCATCATCCTCCCCGCCTCCACCTCCTCCATCACCATGCATCGATACTGCAACACCAGCCATGTTCTCGTCCATGTTGTTATTGTTTGGGCGTAAAGAATTTGGGTGTATTGGCTCCATTGCGTGTAGGTTTGCTAGGTCCGTTTTGTATTGTTGTTGGTGGCAGATTATGTTGTTGTTGTTGTTGTTTTGTTGTTGTTGTTGGGTAGGTGGCCGACCTCTTTTGTTCTTTTGGCGTCCGTGGATGCGGATTTGATGACCGAGAAGATTTGATTTGTGTACGAATGTCTGTCCGCAAACCTGTGTGTTTGTTTGTAAGTGTGTTTGTACGTGTTTCTGAGTGTGTGTGTGTTTGTGATGCAATGAAGAGGGTAAAAAACGAAAATAAGCCAAAGTTCACAAATTTCAACAGCAAGAAAGAATCTATTTTCAGACTTTAAAAGTGAAAAAAAGATAAAAACTAGCCTAATTTTTATCGTTTCAATTACAACTTGTTCACTTCAATCAAAGAAACATCGTATCTGTTTTACATTTCCGCCACAAACGAAGGTTTATGTTGAACTCGGTAATTTTAAACATAAACGACAACAGCTGATGGCACTTTTAGTTTATTTGTTTGAATCAGCTTATGTTTGGTCACAAAAAGCGGCAACTTTTTATTGAAATTTCGGCAAACAATTTGAAATTACGCCCGCAAAATAAATAAAAAGTGCCATCAGCTGTTGTTGTTTATGTTTACAATTACCGAGTTATTACAATTACCGTAAACTTTTGTTTGTGGCAGAACTATAGAACAGATCCAAAACATCTACTAAAAAAGTCACAGTGAAATTTTTGTAAAATGCACAAATCTTTCATTAGGGCCAATCAGGATTCTTTCTGGCCATTTTGGAAAAGTGGGGCAATTGGCCCGGGGGCATTCAATGATCTCTGGTTCTTGTACGACCACATGCAAACACATCCCTAACTATCAACACACACACACAAACACACACACACACACACACACAAAAACACACACACACGCACACACACACACACACGCACACACACACACACACACACACACACACACACACACACACACACACACACACACACACACACACACACCTTGCACACAAAAGTAGTAGCAACCATGGCCTCCCACGACGTGTTGTTGTTGTTTCCTCCATAACCGTCTGCCCCTCTGTTGTTGGGGATGCTGTGTCGTCCAATGCTACTGCCCCCCCTCCTGCCACCCCTCCTTCGGTTGACCCTACGTTGACCCGGGGCAGACATGGGCATCATGTGGGGGGGATAGTAACCTGATGCGTGTTGTTCTTGTTGTTGAGAGTTGTTGTAGTAGCTGTTGGCGTTGTGGTTCGTAGTGTTGGCGCTGTTGTTGTTGTAGTAGTTGTTGCTTGAGTGGTTGTGGGGTTCTGAGTCATTTTGGTCGTTGTTGTTGATGTGGTGTTTGTTGCAGATCGAGCTTTGTGATTGGTTGTGGTCGAATGAGTCTTCTAGCTGTAGTGTGGTGAAATTTTTATTTTTTTAAAGTGTTCAGTTATTTAGAAAAATAATAAGAATAATAAATAATATAATTTAAAAACTTATTAAATTATAAAACTTTAATAAAACCTTGAAATTAAATCTGATTTCACCTTGATCATTTTGTTACTCTTCATGTTTTGAGCTTCATAACCAGGCGAGTAAAAAGTAGAATACTGCTCATAATTTGGTGAGTTGAAAGCATTTGACTGACTCTTGGGAGACCTAGGTTCACTTTTCACTTGTTTGTGTGGCGCATTGTGTGTTTGGGAATTACTTGTGCTGTTGCTTGCAATGCTATGGTTGCTGCTGAAGCCTTGGACAAGGATTTTGCTGGGTAATTCTTTATTAAATTCGCCTGCATTATCATCATCGCCTGACGCTGTGATTTCTTGATTAATATGAACCAAAAAGACCTCTGACTGGTCGACAGTGATTCCAATGACGCCATGGATGTTCAGGTTATCACTGTACGTAAGCCCGTCCCTGCACAGCGATGCTATCGTGTCGATCAACAAATCCTTTACTCGCTTTTGATCCGGTTTTAAATTCATATTTATTAGATTTTAATATACAAATATTTTGTAATAATATCTAAATCATTGGAAAATGCATAAAAATTTGATCAAAAACAAAATATTTTTTCGAATAACCGAATTTTCTTTAAAAACAATTAATATTTCGAACATTAGTGAAAGCAGATTTTCAAAGAAACTTTGTTGTAGCGCAAAATTAAACTTCATTTTAAATTTTTTTTAGCTGTATTATATCTTGAGTTTCAAACTATGGAAAATAAAAATGCTTAATAAACTATTGAAGCACTTCAAATAAAACTTCAGTCGGTTCCATGCAAAAAAACTAACATTGTTATTGAGAGAAATTCAAAAATAAAGATTTTTTTTCTTTTTACCCCTATCTTTATAATCGTTCAATCTATTGATCTTCAAACAGATAGATTTTATGACCTATTTAAATAATTTTATTTGCTAATAGAACTATTTTCAACACTTTGAACACACGAAAAACAAAGAAAAACTCTGTTTTATCGTGAATACTAGACCTTTGATAATTCATCAAATTCTTCCCCAAAAAATGTTCATAGAAAAGTTTTTCCATTTAAAGAGTATTATTTACTGCTAGATAGCGCCTAAAAATCTAAGAGGATGCTTCAACAGCAAGCAGTAAACTCCATTTAGGTTTATATATCGTTCAATACAAGCTATATACTGACTACAGGTAACATCTCTAATAAGACTATACAGAATATACGAATTGTAGAAGAAATCTATAAATCATAGTAAAAATCATTAATCTCCAATGTCATTTAATAAAAGTCACTATTTGTCTGTATGAGAAAGTAATGTGAAAGACACCAAATGAGGAATGATGGAGAAAAGTTTTAAAATGCTGCAATGGCCTGCAATAAAGTTCACTGGATATTTCGAAATTCTGAGAAATATAGAATATATTTTACTTTTCAGCAAACATAACACGTATTTAATCACACACATCACTGAACCAACTGAATTACATTAAACGTCTTTAACTTCTCTGTAATCTCACATACTTGTCCACCTTTCCAGCCTTTTCCTTTCTTCCTTCACACCTTGCACACGCCCCTCAAAGCGTGCACCTCGGACGCAGTGCGTCATCCCAAGGTTATCAGCTTCTTTAAACACAACACCGATAAAACTTCTTGTTTAGAAAGTCTTAAGGCATCCCCTCACTGCATACCTCACTTACATTCAAGCATAACATTGTATAAAATCATATACCATATACCAGGGTATGTGCATGTATGAATACCAAAGGTATTAACGTGCCTATATATATCGAATGTTTTCCTAAAAGTTTTTTGAAATAAAGGGTAAACGTGATTTCCTTACTGGATGATTTTTAGTGTTGTCGGTTTTAGTTCATCGAGCTTTAGTTACTCATTTTATTGTTTGAAACCTCTTTGGATAACATATTCAATAGGAAAAGGTCATTAAGGGTTTGTGGAAAATGGTTTGGTTAAAATATTTGAAATTAAGTTTTTTTAGTTTAATTGAAAAATTTCTATTCAAAACTATTCAAATCATAGCGATTAATATATTTTTCAGTGTTCATATAACTTTTAGGCTGCAAAATGAAGAAGGTTCTGATCCCAATTGACTGGAGTGAGAACGCTGAAAAGGCTTTTGACTGTGGGTTATAATAGGGAAGGCGATGGGTACCCGGGTTTTGGACACGTTGCAATCCTTAGTTCCTACTTCGTAGCAATGCTTTTAATGTATATATTAAATTTATAAGTTAAATATTCAAAATTGATCGATAAAGTTTTATAAATCAGTATTTAGTCATTTTTATTGTAACATTCTTGTTTAATCCTTGAAAAATTATTAATATAATTATTTATAATAGATTTGTTAATTTTGATGACAGGGTACATTTACAACATACATCAAAAAGGAACCAACCTGGTCTTGACCCACTTCATTGAAGCCAGTAGAAACATTATTCTTTCTCATAAAATTATAACCTATAGTATTTATTATAATTTATAGAATACCTTCACAACACCACATTGTAGTTGCAGTAATTTGATTTAAAACATCCAAATTATTTTTATAGACAAAACTTAATTCCAATTAAAACATCAAGATAAAATGTACATTTTTAAAAATCTTTTTTTTCTTTGTTATTTTCTTTATTTAAAAGTTTAACGAATTCAAAAATGTCAGGTAAAGAAAAAGAGTTGATGGAAAAAGAGCTGAAGATGATGGAGTTACAGGAAATGTACGAAAACCGTCTGTTGCAACTAAAAGTAAACTCACCAAAGATAATATTTATTGATGACAATATATATAGTGTGTTTTTTTACGAAACAGCTAGATAAATAAATTAGGTTGATACTATGCCATTGCCAAACATTCAGATCACTAATTAACCACTTTCTACGGCAGATCGACTACATCTGGCTGACTGGCACACAGGGCTCCCCAGGAGAACACATCACGAAGGTAGAACCATTTGAAAGGATGGATTTAGGAGTTGTTTTACCGAATCGGCACTTTGTAGTGAACGAATATCAGTCACTGTTACAAGTTTCTTCCCACTGATTCAATGGCTTAAACGATGTGCGAACATTTTTAAGTGGGAATTTTTGGTTTAAATTCTTAATAAAACTATATTATATCTAAATAATTTGAAATCTATTGAAAGTTTTAAACAGCAACAGCACTACTAATAATATTTCATCAGTCACAAAATACCACATAAAAACAAAAAAACCAATCAATCTCCATAACCAAGACAAAAACCAACAACAACTAAAAAGCCTCCAAAACCAATAACAACACACAAAAACCACACAAAAAAACACAACAAAAAATCCCCACCACCAACAACCACTCTCTAAAAGGTCTCCAAGGAAGAAAACGTCGACTTGGTGGTGATGGGGGCCAGAGGCCTGGGCAAAATACGCAAGACCATTCTTGGCAGTGTCAGTGACCACGTGATCAGCAAGGCGAAATGCCCTGTGCTGATTTGCAAGACTGTTTGAACCAAAATAGCGGGAGATATGCTAAGAGAGTGATTTTAAAATATCGGTGTGTGAGTCTGGGGCTGTTTAATGAAAGATAGGTTTGCTAGTTTTGGATTTGAACTCGAAAACTGTTTTGTGAGTTTGCAGAATTTGAAAAAACGGGTTTTTATGCTGATCGATTCCGAATTAATGAAATTTACCAATATTGTACACCCAGCTCGAACTATATTTCAAGTGAATTCAATGAGTTTATTTAGATTTCTAAAGCGTACTCTGGTGAAATTGCCTTAAAATATACGTTCAATGAAGCTTTTCGTGATGTGTGTGTTTGTGTGTGTGTGTGTGTGTGTGTGTGTGTGTGTGTGTGTGTGTGTGTGTGTGTGTGTGTGTGTGTGTGTGTGTGTGTGTGTGTGTGTGTGTGCATTTTGTCAAAAAGGATTGAAGGGACGAATGAGTCAATATTACCATGATATGTTTGAAAGCACCATAGAAATAAATAATAAAGGAGTTTAAAAAATAAAAACAATAGATAAATAGTAATAAAATAAATAAATAGTAATAAAATAAATAAATAGTAATAAAATAAATAAATAGTAATAAAATAAATAAATAGTAATAAAATAAATAAATAGTAATAAAATAAATAAATAGTAATAAAATAAATAAATAGTAATAAAATAAATAAATAGTAATAAAATAAATAAATAGTAATAAAATAAATAAATAGTAATAAAATAAATAAATAGTAATAAAATAAATAAATAGTAATAAAATAAATAATTATAACAACAAAAACAATAATAATATTAATGAATACTGATTTTATTAAAAACACAAAGAGAAACTCTCGTAGTCTTAGAGAGGGAGGAGAAGGGTGAGAAGGGAAGCTATTGAAGAAACAAGGCCTGTGTGGTGGTTGATGGGTAGGTTGGAGGGTGGGTGGGTAGGTTGGAGGTTGGGTGGGTAGGTTGGAGAGTGGGTGGGTAGGTTGGAGGGTGGGTGGGTAGGTTGGAGGGTGGGTGGGTAGGTTGGAGGGTGGGTGGGTTGGAGGGTGGGTAGGTTGGAGGGTGGGTGGGTAGGTTGGAGGGTGGGTGGGTAGGTTAGAGAGTGGGTGGGTAGGTTGGAGGGTGGGTTGGAGGGTAAGTTGGAGGGTGGGTTGGTAGGTTTGAGAGTGGGTTGAAGGGTGGAAATGGTGGGTGAATAAGTGGATGTGGTTGATTATTGGGTGGGTGTGGTTGGTGGATGAAGTGGTGGGTGTAATGGTAGTTGGTTGAATGTGGTGGATAGGTGGATGGATGGGTTCAATGGTAATTGGATTTGCATAGTGTGAAGGCGTGGTTAGAAGATGCAATAAATTTTTAAAGAAAAAAATATACCTTACCATCAGCATCCCCCCCTCCTTCTCCTCCTCTTCCTCCCCCCCCCCTCCTCCTCCTCCCCCTCCTCCTCCTCCTCCCATCCTCCTCCTCACCTAGCTTAGCATTCCTGAGAGGCTTAGCAGTCCCCGCCCACAAGAATCGTTCCCATGGTAACGTCGACACCACGACGATGACGTCAATGAAATTCTTGACCAATAGGAGAGCCTCGTTGAGCAACTTTGTTCTGCACATGCGCAGATTTCTAAGACTTCTTTGCTGGTTGCAGTTTCCGCTACTGCAGCTGAGGGAAGATGATGATGATGATGATGGTGATGATGATGATGGTGATGATGATGATGATGGTGATGCTGATGATGATGATGGTGATGGTGATGATGATGGTGATGATGATGATGATGGTGATGATGATGATGATGATGGTGATGATGATGATGATGGTGATGATGATGATGGTGATGATGATGGCAGTGTGAGCAAAAGGAGTGAGTTACAAGTGTTCGAAAACATAGATGCGTGTTGAGTCAGAAATTTAAATAATCATAAATATTGTGGCATAGAGTTTTAAAAATGAGTGAATAAAAGAAATATCATAGTCTATCACCTTCTTCATCCAATCCCCTCACCCTCTACTAGTTTTTTTCAACTTTCTCTCCATTCCTTTTTAACCTTTTCTCTTCCTTTCCACCCGCCCACCCCTCCTCTCCCACCCATCCTCTCTCTCACCTACCCAACATTGTTCCTCACCCATTTTCCCTCCCCTCCAACCAACCTTCCTCCCTTTTACCCACCAACCCTCCCCCACCCTCCTCCACTCACCCTCCCTCCAGCAGAGCCAACTCGTGATGGCCTAGTAGAGATGTGTATTCACGCAGAAGTAGAACAACTTTCCAGGCATTTCTGTAGTTGAAGGGGGGAGGGTAAGTGAGGTGGAGCAAAGAATGAAAATGAATTTGAGGTAACTATAAAAATAATAAAATGGTAGATTGAATGTTGTTAAAAGTTCATATAAGACATTTGAAAATTTTTAAAAATTACTAAAAAAAAGACAAATGCCATACAGAAAAAAAACAAAAAATAAATAAATAAAATAAAATAAAAAAGTTGGAATAGTAGATTAAATGTTGATTACTTGAGCAAACTGAAGAAGAAGACAAGTGCCAGACAGGAAAGGGAGGCAGTCTTGAAGTTCCATGATGAACTGATGACCTTGAGGTCGGTGAGGAGGTTGAGGTGGTCGAGGGGCAGGTACGTCTGCATCGAGAGGTTCGTCAAGATGCTCAAGATGCGGGAGGGGGAGTCTGATTCCTGGAAAGGTGTGCAATGGTGGTTATGGTGAAATGACAGAGTGGTGGTGGGAATGTAGGCATCTAAGCAACACTTCAGAAACAAGACACTGCTCAAGCAACTTCCAAACCCCTACTTTCACCGCCAGCAAACACCTCCCCATCACTTCCACCCCCCACCCCCCCCCCCCACCTCTGATGCCCATTTCCTGGTCTTCCTCAACACAACCAGGTCATCAAACAGTCGCAGACAACTCCGACACTGACCAATCAGCTTCGAGAACTGGCCCCAAGATGGATTTGAGTGCGAGAGGATACTGCAGACGTACCCAGCTGCCCGTAGGATCTTGTCTCGGCCTGTGTGTGACTGCACCAGCGAGATGTACGTGTCCATGGCGATGCACGTGGGATGGGGAATTTAAGTTTTTTTGTTTTAATTTTTTCAGTCTAAAAGATCAAAAGATGATCATTATAAGCCTTATAATATAAGCATTGTTCATTTGGATTGAGTCATTTTAGAGATTTGATTCAGTATTTAAGGATTTAATTGTGTCATTTATGAACTATTTAGCAAACCATATAAATATTTAATTGTGCAAATGTTTTTATAGATACTTTTTTTATAAAGATTTAAGAAATCCAAAATTGTACTTCGCTCTCTTTGACACCTTTTTCAATAGCATTTCACTTTTCGATATTTTAAAAGTTAACTTAATATTTTAATTTGTTTTATTTTTACTAATTTTATACTATAAATGAGAAAGTTTAAATATAATATTATACTGTTATATTTATTTTTGAAAATACAGATATTTTAAGATATATTTTTTACTAAAACATTACACCTTTAGTAGTCTTTTTCCATTTTCCTTTTCCTTTTGTTGTTAACTATGCCAGCAGATTTTATTATATTTTAAATTAAATTTTTAGTTATCATATAAAATTACATTTTTTTTCGTTTTTTTTCACGGGCTTAAGTTTTTTTTGGCCGCTTATCTCATTTCCAAGAAATGTAGGCTACTAGGATGTGTGGGAATCGAACCCACGATCTATGGCTTTAAACCACCTGTCATTAACCACTTGTTCACCCGTATTCTATAAATCAATTGTTAACATTGATTTAAATTCGGGGCTCGTCACAAACTCTATTAACAGAAGACTAACTTTAAAATAAAATTAACTTACTACGAGGATGAATAAATTCTTTCAAGACCATCAAGAAGCATAAACGAGACGGATTTTTTTTCCTTTTTTTGCCAAGAGCAGTCAGATAAATGGTTGTATAGGAGTCCAGTCGAGGATGTAGAAATAAATGCACAGTGATGGTGACATCTAGGAATTATGGAGCAGCTGTTGGTAGATAATAATGACGTATTTCCTTAATCAGGAAATTAAAAAAAACAAATTAATATTCTTTCAATACAAAAAATATACATTTATTACAAATACTCAGTAATATAAATAAATAAAATTCTGGTTATCGTGAAATTGACATTGGAAATAAAAGAATAGAAATTTTTCAATGGTGAAATTTTCACGTTAATCATAATTTACGATTAAAAGCTCCCTAAACACTCAATGTCGGAATGCTTTTATCTGAGATGCATGGGATGCTTTCCTAGAATATTATAAGATCTATAAACTCTGGTGTAAAGATTTGAATTTGGGTATTTTATTTTCAATAATTACCTGTTAAATATTATAGAAAAATAAAAGCTTATTGATTTTGAACTCTTTTAGATTTTCCCTTTTGTTGTTCCTCCATCAAAGTTTGGTGATCCTCACTTTTCTTCATCCCTTGAAACGTATCTAAACGTTATTTAAATCAATTACGATATTTGTCAAACCGCTCAAGTTCAAAAACTGAAAATAGGCAACGAATATGTCGTATTTGAACAAAGTACATCATAAACAAAAGTGAAAAAGGTTAATAACTGCGTCTAAATTCTAACAGATATCATAAAACATATTAATATATTATTCTACAATTAATATTATTAATCATATAATATGATATTTACAACCAGTAAAGGCGACCATCCTACATTTTAACTCTCAAAATCGCTGCAGATTTGAAAGCAGGAAGTGAGGTGGGTTAGGAGATGGGACGGTTGCAAAGTAGGACGATTGCAACACACACACAAACACACACATAACATGAAAGGCATTTTGAATTTTCAAATAAAATGTTCTTTCTTCTGATTGGTCAGGCACCAACCTACTTAGCCGCCATTGGTCGCTTCTGACGCACCCACGTTAGACGCACGTGTTTGCAGTAGTAAAAGCACAAGGCACGGGGTGAGCAGTCGCCAACTTCACACGCGTTGTGCCTAAAATAGAAACGAAAATGAGATTGTGTGAGGAGAAACATTGGTGTGATGAAATGGTTCAGAAAGTGCTTCCACGTCCTTTTGCGAATGCTTTAAATGCCTTTTGAGTTTGCATAAACACTCGTAATTATTGAAAAGTAAATTTTATTTTCATACAATATTCAGTTGTTTTTGATTGATTTGAATCATTTGTGATCTAAAAACTGCTTTATAGACAATAAACTGCACTCGTTGTTTTAAGTCAGTATTAATCAAATTTTATTTTGTTAACTACTGAAGAAGTCAAAAAAAACCTACCGATACCTAGAAATATTTTGCAACAGTTTTTATTTGCAAATTAAGTTGTACAAATAGGTTTGAAAGATGATGAAGAAATTGCTTGGCAGGCATCCCTGCTTGGTGAAGTACAAGAAACATGATATTGAGGTACTGGTCATTTAATTATTAAATTTAATTATGAGACGCATAATTAAATTATTGGTTTATTTCATGATGAAACAGAAGTTTTCTAAGTTCTTATCCAAAGTGATTTAATAAACAGATAGTTTTTTTCAATTATAACCAGTTTAAAAATTTTAATGAAATAAAATATAATACTATTAATAATTTTAAAATTAATAATAATTAATAAATTATTAATAAATCCATTTAAGGAACCTTTAAAACTTGTGCTCCTACCCAATGATGAGCTACAAAATCCCATCAAGAATAAGAATGATAATAATAATAAAAATAATATAAATAATAGCCATGATAATATCAGTGTCAGTGAAAATAATAAAGAAAATGTGTTGTGTGAGGTTGATGAAGTCAATCCTTTCAACAAAAACAACAACAGCAGCAAGCTAGTACTTCTTAACAACATTAACAACTACAGCCTTGACTGTAATGTTAAAAGCAATATTGGAAATGACAAGAACACAACTAAGAATTCAGATGGCAACAAAACTAGCATAATCACCATCGGCAACAACACCAACGACAACATCACCATCAGCAACAACAGCAACGAAAACATCACCAGCATCAACAACTATAACATGAACAACATCAACAACAACAACATTGATAACAACACCGACAACCATGTAACTGCAACTGAAGAGTGGTGTGCAGTTCAAACACTTCTCTCTCTCAGTTCTACTGCTACTCAAAAACAACAACATCAACAACAACAACAACAACTTTATCAGCAACAACAAATACATAATCATCAACAACAACAGCAACAACAACATGAGCAACTACAACAAGACCAAAGACAACAACACCAACCACAACAACAACATTTCTATTCTCAAGCACAGGCGAAAGACTTCACCTCTTTTTCTTCCCTCAGCACCCTTCTCATCACTCCACCTCCATCCGAGGGCAGTTCATCCACGGATGAACAATCCACCGATGAATCGGATGCAGTTGTCATGCCAACCATCCTCCCAACCATCCATCCATCGTCCATCCGTCAATCCAACTATTCATCATCAATCTATGGATCCAACCATTCATCAACTATCCATCAATGCAACCATCCATCAACCCTCCATTCATTCCTCCATCCAAACATCCATCCATCCACTCATCAATCCATCCATCATGCATCCAAGCATGAAACCTTCTCACAAGCATCTGCAAGTCCAGAATACAACTACCCATGCATGCAAACAAACACAACATCACTCCACTCTTTCCATCCATCATCATCACTATCATCATCATCATCATCATTATCATCATCATACCCATCAAAGTACCCATTCTTCTCACCGTTGAATACAACTTTAGCTTCTTTGTTATCTTCTTCATCATCATCATCAACACCACCAACAAAGTCACCACAACTATCATCATCAGCACCTTCATCACCATCATCATTATCATCACCATCATTTTATCTACTCAATGATAACACAATGACTAGAAAATTCACCAGAAAAGTCTCAAAGCTGGAAGAGGTGATGATGATGATTATAATATTAAATTAATAATTTAAATAATTAAAGATAATTAATTTGTAATTAAGTTACTTAAATTGCTATATATCTAAATTTGATTTCCATTTGTTTGAAAATAAAATTTTAACTTTATGATTCCCAGCTTCTAACTTGTGAACTGCCAAACAACAAAGATGGTAGAAAAAGAAAAAACGATTATGGTTTCAGCAACAACAACAACAACAACAACAACAACAACAACAATAATAATCTTTCCAATGCTACAGGGGTGAGAATAGAGAACGGGGCCAAAAAGATCAAACAAGTCTCGAAACAACGTAAACAACAAAAATTACTTAAGAAAAATAATCAAAAACTTATTTCTCCGGTTAAAGAACTATTTTCCCCACCACTACCACCACCACAACAACAACAACAACAACAACAACAACAACAACAACAACAACAACAACTACTAAAACCATCACAGCCAAACCAGCCACTACCACAACAACAGCAACAACAACTACTACCAGCACCACCACAAATATTAACAGTACAAAATCTAACTTCACAACAACTCTTTCAACAACAACAACAACAACCACTAGCTATACAAATTCTCATTTTTGACAACAATTCAATCTATCTCAACAACAATAACAACAACAAAAACAACAACAACAACTACAACAACAACAACAACAACTCGCAAATTAAACTTCTTCTCAACACTTCCTTGACTACACACAACAACAACAACACAACTCCTATTGGTTGCAGTGATAACAATAACTATAATAATATCAAAAACAATCATAATACCTGTATTACTACTAATGATAAAACCAACAACAACAACAACAATAATAATAATAATAATAATAATAACACTAAGGAGTTAAGCAATACTAAAAGCAAGTTAGTTGACTGCTTGCTCCAGAAGTGCCGACAACAACAAAAACAACAACAACAACAAAACGTTTTTGTCAACAAAAGACATGTTGTAGATGATACAACTACTATTCCTGCTACTGATATTATTACTACTACTAAGATTACTACTTGTAATACTACTACTACAACTACCAAGAATAATAATCATAATAGGATTTATTTAACTCATAATTACAACAACAACTCAACACCGATTTTACAACTTAAAAAGTCTCTACAAAAACAACAACAACAAAAACCACAACAACAACAGCAACAATCATCATCAAAACCTTACCAGCCATTAAGAATGAAGCCATTAGTAACACCCCCAATGACGTCACCAACCGATTCGACCAATCAGGGTAAGGTATTTAAATGCAGTCATCCAGGCTGCTCCAAGACTTACTACAAGAGTTCTCATCTCAAAGTTCATTGGAGGGTGCATACAGGTGTGTGTGTGTGTGTGTTTGTGTGTGTGTGTGTGTTTTTTGTCATTATTTAATCTTACGTCATCATCACCACCACCACCACCATCATTATCATCATCTCATCACCATCATCTCATAACCATCATTATCATCATCTCATCACCATCATTATCATCATCTCATCACCATCATTATCATCATCTCATCATCATCAGGAGAAAAACCATTTGCATGTCGTTGGAAGGAGTGTGACAGGAGATTCGCTAGGTGGCGCTTTACTTTTTTATATATTTATTTTTATATTTATTCCTATTACTTAATTAATTATAATTTTTACTTTGATAATCATTCAAAGATTATTTTTAATTTTTTTATTTAACTACCATCATCATCACAACCACCACCACAACTACCACCACTACAACCACCACCATAATCAAAACCACTACCACAACTACAATCAACACTGCCACAACCACCACTACCAACACAACCAAAACTACAAACATCACAACAACCACCACCACAATTTCCATCAACACCACCATTACCACCACTACAACTACAACCACCACAACCACCACGACAACCACCACAACCACTACAACTACAACCACCACAACCACTACAACCACTACAACCACAACTACAGATCAGAAGAACTGAGTAGGCACGTACGCACACACACGGGTGAGAAGAAGTACGGATGTGAGGTTTGTGGCAAGTGGTTCATGAGAAGTGACCATTTGACCAAGCATCTGAAAAGACACTTGTGTGCCCGCAGGGGTGTGGTTTCCAAGTGATGATGATGATGATGATGATGGGGGGGGGGCATGATGATGGGGTGGTGATGATGATGATGATTATGGGGAGTGATGGTGGTGATAATGATGATGAGGATTCAATGGTGGGGATGATGATGGTGGGAATAAATAAAAGACAATAAAAGATGATGAAAGGACGAGAAACTTAATCTCACTGTAATCCAGGACCATCAAGTCAAATCATTTGACTTTCCATAACTTCTTGTACAGTTTTCTTTTTTGAAAAAAAAATCACTTTTAATACTTTTATTTGAATAAATAAATAAATCCAAATAAATGAATAGATGAAAATAATAGAAAATTTGAAAATTTTGAAGGCAATAGTTTACATATTCACGAATAATTTTCTCCAAAAATAACCAATTTGAATAAATAATTAATAATTCATTTAATAAGTACAGCGCATCATACATTAGACGATAATATATCCGGTCAACAGGGAAGAAGTGAAATGTCGTCTTTTCGTTCACAAATTCAAACTATCTTGCAGTATTCAGTTACAACAAAGTTCTCACAGAAGTTTACAAATATTTAATATTCATTGTAAAAAGTGTAGGATGTATTTTTTTTAATGTATGCAAACGTTGTGCTAGCTTCGTACATAGATGTACAAAATGTTTTAAATTTCAACGCGACATTGTTGTATAAGAATGTTTTCACTTAATCATTCTAACATTTCAAGACTTCTCAACAGCTAGGATATAACGCCATTCGAAGTAACCAATGGCTTCGTAATGAATGGAATACAAAACCATGGAGATGTACGCATACATTTGGAGAAGGTGGGATGAAAATACAGCAGCCACTACTATCACCACCACCAACCATTACTATCATCACCTCCAGCCACTACTATCATCACCACCAGCCACTAATATCACCACCACCAGCCACTACTATCACCACTACCAGCCACTACTATCATCACCTCCAGATACTACTATCCTCACCACCAGCTACTACTATCATCCTCACCACAAACCATTGCTATCAGCATCACCAGCTACTTCTATCATCACCACCCGCTACTACTACCATCACCACCAGCTATAAAAATGGTCTCATAAGAAAAGGTAGAGATGTGAGATTTTGAGAGGTCTTTCAAGGTCAACAATTAGTGTGCCGAAGGTCATTGGATGTTTAAGGTCACCTATTTAAAAAAATTAATTTCCTAATACAATTTTCAAAAAATGTTTTTAATAATAATAATAATACTAATACAAGCAATAAAATAATAATAATATTAATACAAATAATATTTTTAGTAAATTGTTTGACAGCTTTTTGATCACGTCTGTTTCTTAAAAATCGCCATCTTTAATCACATGACCCTTAACTGTAAATAGGTGTTACTAAGAGTCACAACTGAAAATGAGAAAAATAAATAAAGGTAGATGTGTATGGTAAGAGGTGAGAGTGTTGTTGATGATGATTTTGGGGTTGTCGATGATGATGATGAGGGGGGGAAATTCGTGGTGGTGATGATGATGATATCATGCTGACGGGGGAGGGTGGGGATGGGGGAGAGAGGGGTGGGGGCAGAGGATGATTCATCCCAAGATGATTCGTTGTAGTCGTAGTCTCCAAAGTTGATGTCTGTGGGTGGTGGTGATGATGATGTTGAAGATGATGATGGTGGTAGTGATGATCAGGAAGGTAGTGGTGATGATGATATAGTAATTAAAAAGGAAGAAATGAAAATTCAAATTGTACATTATCACCACTTTAATCGATTCAGAATCACCACCACCACTAATACCTTCACCACTACTACTATCATCCCCATCACCACTACTACTATCATCCCCATCATCACTACTACTATCATCCCCATCACCACTACTACTATCATCCCCATCACCACTATTACTATCATCCCCATCACCACTACTACTATCATCCCCATCACCACTACTACTATCATACCCATCACCACTACTACTACCATACCCATCACCACTACTACTACCATCCCCATCACCACTACTACTATCATCCCCATCACCACTACTACTATCATCCCCATCACCACTACTACTATCATCTCCATCACCACTACTTCTACCATCCCCATCACCACTACTACTATCATCCCCATCACCACTACTACTATCATCTCCATCACCACTACTACTACCATCCCCATCACCACTACTACTATCATCTCCATCACCACTACTACTACCATCCCCATCACCACTACTACTACCATCCCCATCACCACTACTACTATCATCTCCATCACCACTACTACTATCATCCCCATCACCACTACTACTATCATCCCCATCACCACTACTACTATCATCCCCATCACCACTACTACTATCATCTCCCTCACCACTACTACTATCATCTCCATCACCATTACTACTACCATCCCCATCACCACTACTACTATCATCTCCATCACCACTACTACTACCATCCCCATCACCACTACTACTACCATCCCCATCACCACTATTACTATCATCCCCATCACCACTACTTCTATCCCCATCACCACTACTACTATCATCCCCATCACCACTACTACTACCATCCCCATCACCACTACTACTATCCCCATCACCACTACTACTATCATCCCCATCACCACTACTACTATCATCCCCATCACCACTACTTCTATCATCCCCATCACCACTACTACTATCATCCCCATCACCACTACTTCTATCCCCCCACCAAAACTCACCATAATAATATCCGTATCCACTCTCACCACCCAAGCCTGAACCGATATCTCTGAAATCATCATCATAACTGCCCTCGCTATCATTATCAAAACTTTTCTCGCTATCATTATCATCGCCGTCGAAGGTGTTATGATTATAGTCGTGTTCAAATGTGCTGTACTCGTATCCAGATTCCAATTCTGGTCGGTAAGGAACTGGAGACATGATCTTCATGAAGATTTTCTGAGGGATGGATGGATGGATGGATGGATGAATGGATGGATGGATGAATAAATGGATGGATGGATGGTTGGATGAGTGGATGGATGGATGAGTGAATGGATGGATGGATGAGTGAATGGATGGATGAATAAATGGATGGATGGATAGATGGATGGATGGATAAATGGATGGATGGATGGATGGATGAGTGAATGAATGGATGCGATGGATGGATGGATGGATGAATAAATGGATGGATGAATAAATGGATAAATGGATGGATGGATGGATGGATGAGTGAATGAATGGATGGATGAATGGATGCGATGGATGGATGGATGGATGAATAAATGGATGGATGGATGGATGGATGGATGAGTGAATGGATGGATGGATGCGATGAATGGATAAATAAATAAATGGATGAATGGATGAATAAATGGATGGATAGATGCGATGGATGGATGGATAAATGGATGGATGAGTGAATGGATGGATGGATGAGTGAATGGATGGATGGATGGATGGATGAATGGATGAATGGATGGATGGATAAATGGATGGATAAATGATGGATGAGTGAATGGATGGATGGATGGATGGATGAATGGATGGATGAATGGATGGATAGATGCGATGGATGGGTAGATGGATGGATCGATGGATGGATCGATGGATAAATGGATGGATGGATATTGGGTGGATGGGTTAATAGAGAATGGATGAATAATTGTAAAATACATGGTTGATACATAAGTTTATCAATGAAAAAGTTAATCAATCAATCAACAAATTAATTATTATAACTTAATTAATTGTAACTACTGTGGTGAGGTTGGAGAGGGTGTCTCGGATGATTGACAGCTCCTTGTCGGGGTGGGGAGGGGCAGGTGCTGAAGAGGTGTAACTGTGAAGTGGTGGTGATGGTGGTGGTGATAGTGGTGGTGGTGGACTAGATAGTTTGTATGAGATGGGTTCTCGTTTGAAATTTTTGGTGGTTAAAAAATTAGTAGGCGTTTTAAAATTGGTGGTGGTTGAAAAATTGGTAGGCGTTTTAAAATGGGGGGGGGTGGTTAAATATTGGTTTTGGTTCAAGATGGTGATGGTTGAGTATTGGTGGGGGTTAAAAAGTTTAGATGGTTAAATTGTGGCATGGTTTAATTGTGGTGGTTTAATTAAAAATGGTAGAAATAACACTGAGTGAATATGGGATGAAAGAGGGTTAGACGGGGGTAAAAAAGATGATGACATATTTAATTTCAGTAGCGTAAAGATCTAACTAACTTTCCGGCAAGCTACAATAACTCGAAATAATTTCTATTTTTCATTTATTCTCTCTCCCCCCTAAACACACTAAAACCCCTTTACTCCCCAAACACACTTCCAAACCTCTCTCTTAACCCAAACCCACCCACACTTTTCAACAACCAGCCCTCCTCCCTTCCCTTTCCACGCACAACTTGTTGTCTAACTACCCTCCACAAGCACCCCAATCAATGAACCAATGCGATGATTTCCCTTGAGAGACACTACATCAGTCATAACATATTTTTAAACAGCAATAGCAATTAACATTTTTGGAATTTTTTCGCGTTTTTTTATCGAATTTTTCTTAATATTTAACAATTTTTAGAACTTTAAAAAAAAGTTTTTAAAGATTTTTTAAGCTATTTTTATTGATAAAAAAAACATATTTTTTTACTGTTTAAGCGCCTTACATAACGTTACGTTCTGGTGATAATGTTCTACTTATCTGTTTCGAGTGATAATCTTTTTTTATTATTTTGTTTTCTTCCAAACGATTTTTAAATTCCATCCTTCGGTAACAATTACAGGCTTTTCGGTGCTCTTTCTCGATTCCTGAGACTCCAGCACTTTCACACCAGTTTTATTTTTCAGTCTTTACACATTTTTTACCTTTTTGGGCATTCCATTCTTTTAAGGGGGGAGTTAGGGTTAGGGTGTATTAGGGGGAAGGGATGTTTTGAAGGTATGGGGGTGGAGTTTAAGAGAGGGTTAAGATTCAGGGTTAATTATATTTTCTATAATATGCTTTAAGGTTACTCTAATAATTTTTAAATTTCAAATTTTATACTTCTTTATCCTAAAATCTGTTCTCCCTTCTTCCCCATCTTCCACCCCTTCAAATTTTCTTTTTTCTCATCATAACTTGCACTATTTCCATCCCACCTTCTTCATTCCAGCTAAATAATCAACTTTTTTGGAACAAAATTATATTTTTCAAAGCGTTTCCGTGAGTGGAAGAGTAAACAAGATGCAGTGGAAGAGTAAATAGGAATGAGAGAGAGGAGGAAGAGGAAGTGAGGGGGGGGGAAGCTGGAGAAAAATGGAAAAATTGAAAAAAGAGAGAAGAAAAGAGTGGGTGGTGTCTAGACCCTTGTTTGCACGGGAAGATTGTCAATAACTATTGTTATATTTAAAAAAAATAGCAATTCAATTTTGAAAAAATATAAAATGAAATAATTAAAATAATTTTTATAATAATAAAATTATGCTATTTTAAAGGAAAAATTGGAGTAAAAAATTAAAGAAAGGCCGTTTGGAGGGTTGTCGAGAAGAAGGAGAAGGCAAACAAAGCAAAGTATGTGTTCATGATAATGATACTGTTGAAGATGATGATAGTGATGTATCGATGATGATGATGACGATAATGATGTGGCAGTGATAATGATAATAGTGATGTGTCGATGATGATGATAGTGATGTGCCGATGATGATGATAGTGATGTGGTGGGGATGATACTATGACACAAAAACGCCGATGTAGTTATTAGTGGAGCTTCAGCGGCGACGAGTGATGAAAAATGAAGGGATAAATGCATCACCAGAATGCGCGAACAAACTTGGCAAAGTCAGAGCCGTTCCAGCAGTGCGGTACGTCGGTGAAGTGGGGACGGTAGGTGTTGATGTCGAAGAGGTGGAAGGCGGAGTCATGCTGCTGTAGCGACGATTTGCCCATCGGCTTGAGACGTCTTCGTGACGGAGGAGATGGAGGAGAACGGGTGGACGAGGGTGTTGGGTGGCTGATGGGTGCTTCGAAGTGTTGGTGTTTGGAGTTGGTCGGGTTTGCGGTGTTGGGAGGGGGGTTGTTGTAGTTGTAGTTTTTATGGTTATGATTATAGTTGTTGTTGTTATCATTGTTGTAATTGTTGTAGTTTTTATGGTTATGATTATAATTGTTGTTGCTATTTCTTTTCACACGAGAAATGCGTTTGTCATTCCGGAAGTAGTCATCATCATCAAAACCACCGGCAACAACGTCATCAGCAGTGACGTCATCATCATGAATGTTGTGCGTTTTGCTGATGTTGAGGCAAATGGCGGGTGGGATTTCGACCCAAATCCAATTTTTGATTTCCCACAGATAGTGTTCTAGATCGTCGTAAAATATCGCTTCTTCTTTTAATCCTAGGTTCTTGTTGTTGTTGTTTGTGTCGTCGTCGTTTTGAATTCCTTTTAAATAGTTTCTTTTGCTGGACTTATTTTTGTCGTCTTGTTGTTGTTTCTGATCGTTGTACATTGTGTTGTATACATCACTAACACCACCAGCACCACCATCGCCAACCCCACCCGCACCACCATCGCCAACACCACCATTACCACCACCAACACCACCCGCACCACCATCGCCAACACCAGTTTCACTCTCATTACCGCCCACACCACCAGTCACCTCGTAATCCTCAACACCACTATAGTCACCATAGTACTCATCACCCTCTGAAGCCACCATGCCATTGCCTTCGTTGTCATATTCGTAAAAACTTCGGATAAGATTGACACTGTTGCCGTTTTCAATGTCACCTTTGTTGCCGTTTTCATCTTTGTCGGCGCCGTAATCACCAGCATCAGTGTCGTAACTGTCGTCGATATTGCCAGTGTAATCTTCGTTGAAAAGAATCGACAGGTCGAATATTGTTTTTTTCTTCTCTTCTAATTTGTTGGCTTTTTCGATCAGTTTCGAGAAGTTGAGTGGCGGATGGCTCGGGTAAGATGCGTTACGGCATTTCTCGTTCACCTGCGGTTTGTGGTGATGGTTCGTTATGTTCAAAAAGTAAATTTGTAAATTATTTCTGAAATCTTTGGTCGATTGTAATCCGATCACTAAACCACATCAACAACAAAAAAAGTTGAACTTTTAACAAACCACCATTCCAATCACCATCTTTACCAATCCATCTCTAAAACCACTCTTCCTCCCACCCTCCTACAATAAAACCACTACTCTCCCTACCATAACAACCCCTTCTTTTTCCAAACTTCCAAGACACCTTTTTCTAAAATACCCACATCCCCCACAAAAGCCCGAGCACTAACGCTTTTATGGATGTGTTCGGAGTTTTTGAGAACGCCCACGAGAGTTTCAAAGGTCCTCAAGGGCAGAATCTCAAAAGGAAGTTCAAAGTTCATCTTCATGAAGGCGGGAAGTTTGATGAGTGCATCGATGAAGTTGATCCAAGTGTGCTGGAGGGATAAGACGTTCTGGAAGCAGTGGGAGGTGGTGTGGAGGCAGTAGTTGATGCAGGGAGAGGGCGAGTGATGGGTTGGTAGGCAGAGAGGACAGCCAGACATTTTGAGGATTGATCTGTGATGGGAGGATGCTTGCTTGATGGACTTGTAGCGGTGAAAACATTAGGACTTATTACAACAATACCGCCAAAAAATCCACTTTAAAAACTCAGCCAACAACACTACCAACAACAAATACTAACAACAGCGCCAAAAAATACTACTACAAACAACATAACCAACAGCACCACCACCAACAGCACCAACAACATCACCACCAACAACATCACCACAAACAAAACATCAACAAAACAACACAACCAACAAACAACAACACAACCAACAAAACACAACCAACAACATCAAAAAACACCCGGAACACCAGTAAAACCACAATAAGCCATATTAACACAACCAAAACAACAACAACACAACCAACAACAACAACACCAACACAACCAACAACAACACCAACACAACTAACACAATAACACCAACACAACCAACAACAACACCAACACAACCAACAACATCTAACTCACTTACCGGGAACATAGGGCGTCGTACGGGTAGTTGGAGGTGTGGTTGACTGCGTGTAGGGCGGCCGAGAGGGCTTGGTGGAGGAGGGAAGCCTGGGAGAGACTCGGCTTGAAGGACACTGTCCCTGTTTGGCATGCATGCGATTTGGAGACCAATTTGAATGCAATGGGGTAAGGAAAAATAAATGGGATGAAGAAGATGGGGGAAGGATAAATGGGATGAGTTAAATGGGAGGTGAAAGAATGAAGTGGGATGAAATGGGATAAGGTAGATGAAATCAAACAAAATGAGATGGATGGAAGTTGGATGAAAATAAACCAATCCCGTAGGTCTAATTAAACTTGTTAATCTATACTAAAACTATCATCATAACTCGTTGCATGGTGACGATATGAAAGTGTATTTTGAATTTGAATTAATGGGTAGCCGAGTGTGTAACGACTCTCACTTTGACCAATGATGAAAGGTCCTAGGTTCAAGCGCAACCAATGCCCTAGTCACCCAAAGACGCAAATGAAAATATGCAGCCTAAGTGGCCTGGAAGCCCGTTTGGGTTATACGCCACTATAATAATGCTCGTCATTATTACTATCATCTGAGTCAATGTGCTTTGATTTAATTTAATTATAATTTGGTTTAATCTGATTTGATTTGTCTCACCTAGGAAGAGGTCGTTGGCTACACGGGAGTCTGCTATGCACCTTTGAGCCTCTGTGGACCAGCGACCTGTGTTTGCTTCTTCGTGGATCAGCTGTGGTGTTGTTGTTGTTGTTGTAGTGGTTGTTATAGTGGTTGGTTGTTAATTGTAGTGGTTGTTATAGTGGTTGGTTGTTGTTTGTAGTGGTTGGTTGGGTGTTGTTATTTGTAGTGATTGTTGTAGTGGTTGGTTGGGTGTTATTGTTTTTAGTGGTTGGGTTGGTTGTGTGTTGTTAGTGTTGGGTAAGTTATGTGTTGTTAGTGGTTGGGTTGGTTGTGTGTTGTTAGTGTTGGGTAAGTTATGTGTTGTTAGTGCTGGGTTGGTTGTTGTTGTAGTGGTTGGCTATTGTTGTAGTGATTGGTTGTTGTTGTAGTGATTAGGTGGTGTTGTAGTGGTTGGGTGGTGCTTGGGAGTGCAATAAATTTTGCTAGAGGGTTTTGTGATGGGTGAATTGGCGATTTTATGAGTGAAATGACAGTAAAGTAGTTAAAATCGATAAATTCATGTTTTGATGGCTGTAGAGATGGTATTTGGAGCTATATTTCAGCGTTAATTTGTAATTAACGCTGAAAAATTTTCAATTATATTTGTAATTTCGCTTTTGTAAAAACCTCAAAAATATTCAATTGTTGAATTAATCTCTACAGTACAATGCGATTTGTAATTGCAAAAGTGCCATGACAGGTTCAAAGAGTAGAAGACTTTGAACTAGAAATGTAAAAATATAAAAAGTAAATTCGAGTCCTCTATTAAGTTCAAGTGACGATTAACTTCAAAAAATAGAAAATAAAAATGTTTTAAAAACATTTTCAGTGCAAGATTGTATATGTTTTATTCGCAAGAAATATCTAAAGAAATATTTATAGAAATTTTGATAAATACTGCGCTTTTGTCAAACTCTAAGAAGAACAGAAGCAAACAGGTCAATTGTGTGTTCATGCCAAGGGCGGTGATTTGTTTCAAATCTTGAGGGGGGGAGGGTTCTACCTAGAATGAGCGGTGATCCTGGGGGGGGGTCCTGGGGTCACTACCATTAAGATGGACCCTTCATTACCAAAAAGTGGGGGATCTGGACCCCAAGACCCCCCCAGGATCGCCACCCATGGTTCATGCTATTACAGAATAAAAGGGAATTGATAAGAGTTGAAGGCCAGAGAGATAAGAGGACTTTCGATAAGCTTGTAAATACTCAGTACAGGGACGATGGGGTCAGTAATGGTGATTATAATGATAATTGGACCGTTGGGATAATTGGTGAGTTAATTGGACCAATAATGGGATAATTGTATGGGATGTAACCTGGATATAAGCTTGAGTGAAGAGCTGGTCAGAGAAGTGGTTTAAGACTTGATAGGTGTTGGAGTTTGGGTCGAGAAGAGCCTGTTGCAGTTGCTTGCTGAGTGTTGTCAGAAGGGGTGTGCTTGTGAGGGAAAATTCCTGTTTCAAAACTTGGTCCGTTTTGTCCACCATGGATGAAAGAAGGTCCGAGAAGTATGCTGTGTGGTGGTTGAGGTGGTATTGGGTGGAGTGAAATAGTCTTGAAATGTGTATGAAAGTTAGCTATCTCAAAAACAAAAAACAACAACACACACACATAAAATCCCCCATACAAAATCACCCCCACCTTTCCAAGATTCAATCTTTGAGACCAGGGCTTGCTTGAATGGTGTGGTGAGACTATTCGTGAAGTACCTCATGTGTTTGGTGAGGTCCTTCTCCATGAGCGCCTCCATCTCAGTGCTGCAACATGTGTGGTGCTTGCTGTGCTGATGCCCTCCTTTGAAGCAGATGCTGTCGTCTGAAGCTGTGGTGGTGGAGGAGGTAGTAGTGAGGTAGTGGTGATGATGTGGTGGTGGTAGTGGTGGTGGTGTGATAGTGGGAGTGGTGATGTGGCAGTGGCGAAGTGCTGATAAGAAGAATAATAATGATTAAAAAATAATAAGGCTCATAATAATGATGCTGATAATAGTATCACCATTGTTTCATGTGAACAGAGCTTTATTATTATTAATGAAAACTTTTTTGTATAAAAGTTTTTTTAAAATTGTTTTCTTATTTTTATTTTAAACTTCTGTATGCCACAGAATAGGTGTCCCCCGTGCATCTATGCATAAATCAAATAGAAAGAAAACAACAGTGGAAATGGTGGTGATGATGATAGTAGTGGTGGTGATGATGATAGTAGTGGTGGTGATGATGATAGTAGTGGTGGTGATGATGGTAGTGATGATGGTGCTGATGATGAGGATGGGGTGGTAATGGTGATGGTAAAGGTGATGGTGATGATGAGGAATATAGTAGTGATGGTGATGATAGCGATGGTTAACATTGGTGTTGATGATAGTGTTGGGAAAGTAATTATTAAAAATGGTGGCAGTTATAGATAAAGTAACTCGGTTAAAAACTCGCAAAAATATGTAAAAATTGATCGTTGATTGGTATTATACCTGTTTGTAACTATGAAATTTTTTTAAATTATAACGCAATAATACATATTCAGCACTTATTCTTCATTTTTTCATATCTGGAATTAATTAAAGGAATAAAAAATCAACAAAAGAATGAGACAGAAATAAAAATAAATAAAAATTAAACGAAGAAACAAACAGAAGACAACAAAGATCCAGGTATGTGGCATAGTTCAAGTATGATGTCATTAGTTGTACCGTGACGTCATTGTTTAAAATTCATGATGATGATGATGATGATGATGATGATGAGGATGATAATTATAGTTGATAATATTTAATATTTTTTTGCATGGAAAAATGGAGCATTGGCAATTGGTTTACTAGTGAATTGTTGGTGGTGTGACGATGGTGAATTGGTGGTGGTGTGACGATGGTGTATTGGTGGGGATGTGACGTTGGTGTATTAGTGGGGTTGTGACGTTGGTGTATTGGTGGTGGTGTGACGTTGGTGAATTGGTGGTGGTGTGAAGTTGGTGAATTGGTGGTGGTGTGACGTGGGTGTATTGGTGGTGGTGTGACGTGGGTGTATTGGTGGTGGTGTGACGTGGGTGGTGGTGTTCTTGTGCCTAGTGTACCCTTTCATCTTTCTCACCGTATGCAAAACTTATTCTCTTGTAAACTTATTCATTTCTTGTTTCATTCAACAGCACGACTTTGATCCTGTTACCACCGAGTAACCTTCCATCAATCATCAACGTCTCTTTTAATCCACTTACGCCTCATTATCCATCCAGCCATTCTTCAAAACAGCCATTCATCCACCCATCCATTCATACATCCAGCCATTAATCCATCCAGCCATTCATACATCCAGCCATTCATCCATCCAGCCATTCACTACTCTATCTGCCTCCCCATCTACCCATCCTCCCATGCACTTATCCTCCACTCTATTCACCCATCCATCCTCCCATCTATTCACTCATTCATCCATCTATTCACCCATCCATCCATCTCCCCACTTCCCTATGCCTTTTCTCCATTTCACATTCCAGCCAATAAAATTTCTTTTGCAGCAATTTAGTCAAACTAATTTACCGGAATGCTTTTTGTATCTTTTTATGTACGTGTCTTCGTATGGGTGTTTGTAATTTTGCTTGTATTTGTATTTTTATGTGATTATGAATGTTTTTTTGTATGTGTGATTGTATGTATATTTGTATCTGTTCAGGAATGTGTGTTTGTATGTGTGTTTGTATTTTGTATTTTCTTTTGTTGTATGTAGTGTTTATGAATTTGTATTTGAATTTCTATTTGTATCTAGTGTTTATCTATGCTCAAGGTGTGCTGTTGAAGTGTTAGTCCTTTTTAAGAGTTTCATTGGTTTTATCTCCCCTCATAAACGGTTCTCTTTTTTTGAGTTTAACTCTTTGCGGGATTTTTCTTTTTTAATTTATGTTTTTTTCCGTTTTTTTGTGTGCCTGTTTTTAGTTTTTTTTTCTTGTAGTTTTCTTTTTGTTAAGACAGTTTTGATCGTTTTGAACGGGGTTTAGGTTGATTGGTTGCTTATATTATAGACCTGTTTAAAAACGGAATTAGTTGGGAGACTTGAATGAGAATTGCTTGATTTGAAAATCTCGGATGTAATGGGGAGAAGGATGAAGTTGAAGGAATGCATTTAACAACAGAGTAATTGGTGTATGAATGAATGGATGGATGCATAGATGAATGTAAGAATGAATAGTTGAATTGATGAATAAATGAATGCATGGATGGATAGATGAAGGGATGAATGGATGGTTTGATGAACGGATGGATGGATGAATGGACAAGTGGCTGGATGTAAACCATCACTTGATGGTGTGAATTGGAATTGCTAATTGTTATTATTGCATTAACGCAATTCCAAATATAGGAAGGTACTAAGGATAGAGATATCCATAAAAATAAGAATAAACAAATTATGAAGAAAAAAAATAATAATAAAAAACAAAAATAAATAAATAACAAAAAACAAAATTTTTATTTTTTACAATCACGTGCGACTAAAAAATGCATTACAAATTCAGGAATTCAAGCCTCTAAAACGCACCAAAAGGGCACTCAAAAGTGGATTTAATTATTTAAAATTTTTATTTTACAACACAATTTTATATATAAGTTGGGAAAAAATTTATTAAAAACTAGAAAAGTTCATACTTATCAGTGTTGAGATCTCGATAGAAGTTGAATAAATAAACTGTGATGATGATGACGATGATGATGATGATGATGGTGATGATGATGAGGATAATGATCATGATCATGATGCTGACGATAATCATCCCATATAGTTAACCACACCCTACCGTTTCATCTGAATTCTACATTTACTTTCATTAATGACAATGTACCCACTTTCACAATTCAGCGATATTCTAGAACCTCGTGTTGCAACTACCTCGTTTTATGGACCATTTAGCGGCACATTGTGTTCACTCGGCGCGTAATCTAGAATGATGGTTTCGCCTGCGCAAAGAAATTCTACAAAATATCCTTACAAACGGTTGAAAACTTAGGAGCCGGGCGACCAGCAAAAGAACCCAGGTATCACTCGGGTATCTGACGAGATGACTAATTGCCTATTTAATTTGTATTAAATAAAATATTATATTGATTTCTGAAGATGAAATTAATATAAATATTTTAATAAAATTATTAATAAAGATAATTTTAAAATAAAAATTCAAGCTAATTCCACTTATAACAAATTCACTAATGCCAATAATAACATTAACAATAACAATGAAAATAAATTAATTAATCTTAATAAACTGATAAATAATAAAAAAAATAATGAAAATAAAAAAAAATAATAATGAAAAAAATATAAATAATAATCTTTAAATGAAAGTTTAACGACTTAATGGGGTCATTATAATAGGTGAAGAATGCAGGCATACCAGTATCATAATGATCCACTGTGAAAACAAGCTTTCAAGTGACAAGGCACATAAGAGAGTTTGAGATAGGTGTTGATGTTTGGTGAATTGCATGAAGGGATGGTGAATTGCATGATGCTTGGTGAACTGCATGAAGGGATGGTGAATTGCATGATGCTTGGTGAATTGCATGAAGGGATGGTGAATTGCATGATGCTTGGTGAATTGCATGAAGGGATGGTGAATTGCATGAAGGGATGGTGAATTGCATGGAAGAATGGTAAGTGGGTGATAAGTGATTTAGTGAAGGGTGAAATTGTGAAAGATGAATGGGTGAACAGTTGAATAGTGGATGGGTAAATGACCGAATGATTAAGGCTTGGATGATGAATTTATGAATGGATGAATGGTGAATGATCAAATTTGAATTCATGAACTGGTACCGTGAGTGGCTTTGGGAGGGAATTTGAGATGAGTTCCATGGAATAGGAGTTTGTAGTTGGCATGGACATTCTCACAACCCTCCTCCAAATGTGGATGGACCTTTCCATTGACCACACCCCACAGAAATGAAAAGAAGATCAAGGCCAAAGTGATGATGAGGTGTTTAATTAGGAGAATCATTTTTTGGGGTTTTGGTGATAATGATGATGATGATGATGGTGATGATGATGATGATGGTGAGAGTGACAGCTGGTTTTTAGTGGGAGTTGATTTAATGATGGTGTTGTGGAAACATGAAGGTAGTAGAAGGTAGTTTTGACAGTGTCAGTGAGGTCTTTCAAGTTTTTTCCAGGTATCCATGATTGTTTTGGCCTCTCTCAGCGTCTACTGCTTTGTGGCCAGCCACCAGCGACCACACATTGGTGGCTTGTCTTCTTGGAAACAGACATTAGTCTAAAACATTTTACATTTCGTTTAAAGGTATTGAACATCTTGTTGCCCTTAACAATGTGATTGTTGTTATCAATCAATATTATGACTCTTAATTAAAATTAAATTGTTTAATTTAAACAGTCTCATTAACTCTAATTATAATTAATCCAGTGGTTAAATGGATGCATTTAACTAAAAATTTTACAGTTTAGGGTAATGATTACGTTGGTTAGAGGTTAGTTAATGACTTGGTTACCGCTTCTGCATAGACAACCCTCACAGACACGCGTATTTATAGACCCTTTATGGCATTTCCTATTGATTTTCATAGGTAATATATACACGCACAAACACACATATATACAAACAAACACAAACACACACACACACACACACACACACACACACACACACACACACACACACACACACACACACACACACACACACACACACACACACACACACACACACACACACACACACACACACACACACACACACACACACACACACACACACACACACACACACACACACACACACACACACACACACACACACACACACACACACACACACACACACACACACACAACACACACACACTCACACACACACACACACACACACACACACACACACACACACACATCTACTTGGCAGGTTAAGACATTGATTCAACTTAGTTACAGGGTTTGAAGGCTGTAGTAGACTCCTGAACTCTCTAAAAATTCCCTATCTCTCTTTTATGCTGAGCAAATTCATTGAAAATATTTTTCACGATCTCTCCTTGACATTAAACTATTATCTGATATCAGCTTCTCAACAGCTATCACTTGTGATATTCCACTAATTGAAACCGAAACTGAAACTGAAACAGAAAGTATTCCATCCAGTTTTAGTGCGTTTTTACAAAATAAATCGAGATAGAAACAGAAACGATAGATCTTCAAATAAACTGAAAGTGAAAATAGTTATTAAAGTTAAAGTTGTAAAAAATAAAATTGTTTTTTCCAAACTCGTAATTTATTATAATCGTATTGCACATCACTGTTGCCAACGGCGCCTTTTTAAAGAGATGCTGATCTCCTTTCAATTCCTTCCTTCATCAGCTATCCTTATAATTAATTATTAAATATTAATATTATTAATATCATTCTTAATTGTTTAATTGTTCAGTTTTTATTCATTATTTTTTTAAATATCCAGTTAAAAAAGCTTTGAACATTATTTCGTTCTAAACGGATGAACGGGTAGCTGAGTGTGTAAGGACTCAGTTTGACCAATGGTTAAGGGTCCTAGGTTCAAGGGCAACAGATGGCCTATTAGTCCATGGAAATGTGCAGCCCAAGTGGCCTAGAAATCCGTTGGGGTAATAATCCATCATTATAGGACTCGTCATTGCATACATTTTATTTTGTTACCTTCTAAATATAAATAGAAACGAAAACTATAAAATAAACCACAAGTATATAAAAAGTGAAAATGATAAATAAATCGAAAGTATATAAAAAGTGAAAGTGAATTGAAAGTTTTAAAAAATAATTAGAAAGCAAAACTTAAATAGTTTCGACAGTTGGATTATCATCAAAAATGTGCTGTCCCAAAAACACACAAAAACAATGTCAAAGCACATAACAGCGAGAAATCACTTAAACACTAAACAGATCCCCTCCACAAATCACTGCATCAACTCATCCCCTCTATCACTAATCATTTCATCAACTCATTTCCATCCCACCACAACCATCTCCTTCCACAACCCACTCCAAATAACCTCCTGCCACGACGCACTCTCACGACCACCCTCCATTCCACTAAAAAAATTATTTATCACCACCCATCCCCCGGACCCCACATAACATGTTCATCACAAATATTTCACATAAACACCCCACCAGACCATTTCAAATCATCATCACTTACTAGGCGAGAGTGAGGGTTGATTAAGACTCTAGTTTGTGTGTTTGTGGTTCGTGTGTGTGTGTGTGTGTGTGTGTGTGTGTGTGTGTGTGTCTGTGTGTGTGTGTGTGTGTGTGTGTGCGTGTGTGTGTGTGTGTGTGTATATGTGTGTGTGTGTGCGTGTGTGTGCTAAGTTTTTTTTAATCTAAGTGTTTTTGTTGTTTTGTGTGTCGTGTCTTTTTGGGTTTTGTTGTGGTTTCATTGTAACATTACTGTTATAGGTTGTTATTGTTGTTGTGTCTGTGTTTGTTTTTTTATTGTTACAGTGTTGATATGTGTTTTGTGCTATTGTCCCTGTGTGTTGTGGGACGTCACGTGGCTCATAGAAAGTAAATGATGTATAATTTATGTTCTTTTTATGCTGATCCTTAGGTGCCTACATTTCAGATGTCAACCATTCTATACACCTGAGTGCCATTACACGCACACACATGTGTTTGTATGTGTATGTATTTGTGTGTATGTTTGCGTGTTTGTGCTTGTGTGTGTGTGTATGTGTGTGTGTGTGTATATATATGTGTGTGTGTGTGTGTATGTGTGTGTTTGTGTGTGTGTATCTGTGTATGTGTGTGTGTGTGCGTGTGTGTATGTGTGTGTGTGTGTGTGTGTGTGTGTGTGTGTGTGTATGTGTGTGTGTGTGTGTGTGTGTGTGTGTGTGTGTGTGTGTGTGTGTGTGTGTGTGTGTGTGTGTGTGTGTGTGTGTGTGTGTGTGTGTGTGTGTGTGTGTGTGTGTGTGTGTGTGTGTGTGTGTGTGTGTGTGTGTGTGTGTGTGTGTGTGTGTGTGTGTGTGTGTGTGTGTGTGTGTGTGTGTGTGTGTGTGTGTGTGTGTGTGTGTGTGTGTGTGTGTGTGTGTGTGTGTGTGTGTGTGTGTGTGTGTGTGTGTGTGTGTGTGTGTGTGTGTGTGTGTGTGTGTGTGTGTGTGTGTTCGACAAACATAATGTGCATAATGTAAAGCATTCGTGCCTATTAACCGTATGGATAACAATCTAATTATACACGCACATAAATGCACACACTCACACACTAACAAACACACACACGCACAAATAGCAGGTAAATATGTCATTGACACAATGTCTAAGACACTATCTCACATTTTGCAGCATTGTCTGTTGACTGCTTTCTACACCACAACATCCGCCTCGTCGGCTAGCCTTCCAAACCATGCCACAAATGTCAAAATATTTTTCCCGTTTGACAAAGTCTACCAAACAAAAACACCATCCATCTCAAGTATCGAATTCGATCTTTAATTAAATTCGATTCTCCGATATACTCACAGTAAGCCACAAGTTTACCGAATAACTTTCACAAAACGCTCGCTAGGGTTGACGTGTTTCGCCTTAGTCATGGTGCCTGGTCTGAGAACTGGGTGGCAAGCGGGATCTACCTAGGTGTTGATTCGATTAAAAATATGCTGATTAATCGATATTTATCTAGGTTTTGCTTCAATACTTTTTTTGTATATTAGTAGATTTGGAGAAAGAAATGCAGATAAATAAACAAAGAAGTTAAAATACAAATGCAGATTAATCTTTATCAGATTTTGAAAATACAAACGCAGTATAAAATGGCTGAAAAAGCTGTAAAAGTGCTGGATGCCTATCTAATGACAGCGCAAACACTCGGATCGTGAGTGCAAGGTTGAGTAATCACGAAGCGATATTCATCCGGACACCCGACTATTAATTACGTATTACACTTGTAATTCATCTTCGTCGTAACTCTCTTAATTGACTCATTATTCTATCCTTATATTCATTGCCTAATTATTTCATTATTACAGGCATTTTCTTGCTATTTTATAATTAACAAAAAACAATTAAAGTTTATTTTTTTGGTCACGTCTTTTGAGGGCTCTTGCGTCATCATCATTATCATCATCATCATCAACATCATCCTCATCGTCATCATCAACATCATCCTCATCGTCATCATCAACATCATCATCATTATCATCATCATCATCAACATCTTCCTCATCGTCAACATCGACATCATCATCATCATCATCATCATCATTATAAGTATTATTATTCTTTTGATATCATCATCATCATCATTCTTATGATGATGATGATACACAATCCTATTTTCACAATCATCATCATCATCATCAGTATTACCATGTTTTTTCATAATCATCGTCATCATTATTGTTATGGTCATCCTATTATCTTGTATTATTATCATATTGTATTATCATCAATCAATCAAATAAATTTTTATAGCGCTCTTTCCTCAAATTCATATTTGATATACCCCTAATTACGAAATTAATTGCTTCTAATTGATGATAATGGCTCCTAGGCGTTCAATTAACATCGCCACCGTTACTCTGGGATGAATGAACCACTCACTCACGTCCCCATCCGAACCACTCACTCACGACTTTTGGCCTCATCATGTAATCATGGCATCATCATTATTTCCCTCCACACAATCATAATCACCTCTAACCACATAATCATCATCGTCATGCAAATCATAATAATCACCACCAACATTTTCACCAACACCATCATCATCACCATCATCACCACCATCATCATCACCATAACAACCACCACCATCATCCTCACCATAACAACCACCATCATCATCACCATAACAACCACCATCATCATCACCATAACAACCACCACCATCTTCACCATCACCACCACCATCATCATCATCACCATAACAACCACCACCATCATCATCATCACCATAACAACCACCATCATCATCACCATCACCACCACCATCATCATCACCATAACAACCACCATCATCATCACCATCACCACCACCATCATCATCACCATAACAACCACCATCATCATTACCATAACAACCACCATCATCATCACCATCCACCCCGCCATCTTCGAAGTGTCTCCAGAACAGTCACGTCTGCTAGTGTTGGTCTTCTGTCTATCTTCATCAAACATCATCATCATAACCATCATCATCATAACCATCATCATCATAACCATCATCATCATAACCATCATCATCATAACCATCATCATCATAACCATCATCATCATAATCATCATCATCATAATCATCATCATCATTACCATCATCATCATTATCCTCATCATTATCATCTTCATTATCCTCATCATTATCATCATCATCATCACCATCATCACCATCCCACCATCATCATCATCATCATCACCATAACAACAACCACTACAACAACAACAACAATCATAATCATCATCATCATTACCATCATCATCATTATCCTCATCATTATCCTCTTCATTATCCTCATCATTATCATCATCATCATCACCACCATCATCATCATCATCACCACCATCATCATCATCCTTCTTTAGTTTCAACAAATTCTAATGTATTTATATCTGCTCGTACCCATAAACGAGTGAATCTATTGCTTTTGATAAGTAATAATAAGTAAATGAAATCGATTAGTAATAAAAATAATATTATTTTTTATAATATAATAAAATATTAATTTTGAAAAAAAGATTTTAATGATAACTAATGATATAATAAGGAATATAAAACAAATAGTATTAAACCAAATAAAAAGTTGTTTGAAGTGCTGTTGACTTAGGCTCAAAGGCAGCCAAAATAATTGAGAATAATGAACTGAATTAATTAGATCCAATCTAATTATCAGCTTAAATTGCAATCCATTATAATTATCATCTTAAATTATAATCTATAATAATTAACAGCATAAATTGAAAATTGATCCAGATTAAATCTGCCAATGTTAGTATGGAATTGTAAACCCCGAAAGAGAATCTCGTAACTATCAATAACTCATTTAAATACTAAATAAAATTAATTATTTATAATGATACATTTAATGATATATTTAATGAGCTACTGAAACTTGTTTTAATTAATAAAAACTATTTATAATAAAGAATTTAGGTTATCAAAATAATTATAAATGAAGATTGGTGGTGTGAGTTCTGGATATTCGGGTCTGCTATTGTTTCGGTAATTATGATTTTAATTGAAATTTAGTGATGGTGGTGGTAGTAGTAGTTTTAGTAGTGTTAGTAGTAATAGTTTTAGTAGTGTTAGTAGTAGTAGTTTTAGTAGTGTTAGTAGTAGTAGTTTTAGTAGGGTTAGTAGTAGTAGTTTTAGTAGTGTTAGTAGTTTTAGTTTTTGAGTTTTATATTCAACTTATAGACCTAAACGATTAACTAATACCACCACTACCACAACCACTACCACCACCACCACCACCACCACCACCACCACCACCACCACCACCACCACCACCACCAATAACAACACTATCTCCAACAAAAACAACACAACAACAACAACAACTACATTATTGCAACAACACTCTCATCCCCATCAACAAAACAACAACACTCTCAGTACCAATAAAAACAACAACAACAACAACACTTTCATCTCCATCAACAAAACAACAACAAAACAACAAATACAAGTACATTATTGCGACTGAACCAAGGTTTATTCAATGCGACCTGGTGTGGCTGATTGATGGATGAATGGATGGATGGACGGATGGATGGATGAATGGATGAATGGATGAATGGATGGATGGCTTGACAGAAGGAGGTGTGGGTGGATGAGTAAAGGATCTCGACAGAACAAGTGGATGATGAATGGATCGACAAGAAGCTCTTTGAAGAACTGTCGAAAAATGTGATGAATGAGCGCAGGATGAATGAGTGAATTAGTTTATAATCGGCTGAGTGAATTTAAACTTTAAAGGGTGAATGAATAAATGAATGAATGAATGAATAAATGAGTGAATAACTGAGTGAATGAATAAATGAGTGAATAAACGGAGGAACGATTGAATGAATGAATGAATGAATGCATGAATGAACGAATGAAAGAGCAAATGAAAGAATAAATAATGAATGAACGAATGAATGACGGGCTCGGAGACAGGTTGACCTGAAAGAATGGCAGTGAGGATAGTTTCTCATGCATATCTCACTCACGCTTTGCTGTCTGCTCGCATTGCTTTGGTGTTGAGTTGTTGTTGTTGTTGTTGTTAGTGTTGTTACTTTTGTTGTTGACATTGCTGTTACTTTTGTTGTTATTGTTGGTGTTACTATTACTTTTTATTGTCTAGTGTTGCTTGTTAGAGTTGCATGCGTTATCGCTTTGTTGTTGGATCAGAGACTATTCGTGTTGCCGTGTTCTTAGTTGCATGTCTATCCATGCTTTTCACACTATTTTTTATTGGCAACACATTTTTATGCTTTGAAAAATTCAAAAAAGATTTATTAATGTTCAATCCCATTCAACAATACAACAAAGAATATTAATAACGCTTCTTCATTTTTGTGTTATATTATTATTATTATGTGTTATTAATAATAATATTATCATTATTCATTTTTGTGCTGAATTATATTTTAAAGTGTTCGCGGTGAAACTGAGCGCTCAGGAAAAACAACTGCAAAAGCTCTGAGTTTATGATTTTATAAGCGAAGTGTTCCAACAAAGTAGTTTCAGAAAACGAGTGGAAGCCGAAAATTTGAGATTTCTTGGTGCTGTGCTGTTGAACCCACCTATGTCGTTTGCAAGGTCTCAGAATAGTTTCTAGGTGACTTTCAGTGAACGGGTAGGTGAGTGAGCAACGACTCTCGCCTTGACCAATGGTTAATGGTCCTAGCTTCGAGTGCAACCGATGAGCTAGTGATCCGTGGCGTAATAATCTAAATGGATTGCAGCGATGCAGCATGAAGATGGGGATAATGTCTGAAGTAATAGGGTTAGTAGTAATAGAAATGTTAAAAACGAAATGCTAGTACAAATAGTAGTAGAAATAAAAGAAAGAAAATAAAAAATAAGTAAGTTATAGTGTTTAAATAGTATTCGAAGAAACGACAAGCAATTCATTGTTCATTCCAACAACATAGCAAACAACTACTCACTACAAAAAAACCTACAAAGTAACGTCAAAAAGTATTAAAATCAATTTTCTCTTCAGAATTCTGAGCCTTCCACTTCACACAGCGCACACCGTAGTTCATTACACGGGTAGTTGTTCATCCGAATATTGACGCCCACCACGAGACAAAGCTCTGTCCCCAGGTTGTCAGGCTGTCCACTGAGCCAGAAATTCACAGCATCTCCGTAGCTCATCTCTTCATCAAATGGCTTCCAGTAGCCTGCACCGGCCCGTAAAATGCCTCCGATCCACGTGTTGTAAGCGTCGTAGTAGGTGTTGAAGCAAGTGTCCCGAGGTAGGTCTGAAAGGAGGTGTTTAACGAGACAATACAACAAAATACAATACAATACAATACAATACAATACAATACAATACAATACAATACAATACAATACAATACAATACAATACAATACAATACAATACACTACAATACAATACAATAAAATACAATACAATACAATACAATACAATACAATACAATACAATACAATACAATACAATACAATACAATACAATACAATACAATACAATACAATACAATACAATACAATACAATACAATACAATACAATACAATACAATACAACACAATACAATACAATACAATGCAATACAATACAATACAATACAATACAATACAATACAATACAATACAATACAATTCAATACAATACAATACAATACAATACAATACAATACAATACAATACAATACAATACAATACAATACAATACAATACAATACAATACAATACAATACAATACAATACAATACAATACAATACAATACAATACAATACAATACAATACAATACAATACAATACAAAACAATACAATACAAGACAATACAATACAATACAATACAATACAATACAATACAATAAAATACAATAAAATACAATAAAATATAATACAATACAATACAATACAATACAATACAATACAATACAATACAATACAATACAATACAATACAATACAATACAATACAATACAACACAATACAATACAATACAATGCAATACAATACAATACAATACAATACAATACAATACAATACAATACAATACAATACAATACAATACAATACAATACAATACAATACAATACAATACAATACAATACAATACAATGCAATACAATGCAATACAATTCAATGCAACAATGAATATTATTAGCGTGGCGTAATCCCGGACGAGCTTCAAGACCACTTAACGTTACAATGTATCTCAAGTATTTAGAGGTGCATATGAGGTAACGAGAGCCGTGCTTCAATCTACGTTAACCTTTAGATTAACCCGTTATTAATTACACATTTGAAACTTTAAAGCAGTTAAAAAAAATTAATTAAATTTAAAAAACTAATTTCCATGGTTTTGTGGCGCAAATTGTTCAACTATTTAAACATTCTTTGTTTCATTCTACTTCCTTATGTTTTCGAAGTTTTTTTATTAAACACCTTTAAAAACAACCACTGACACACCAAACATGTTCTTCAGATGAAGGAGCAGATCCGCTCTTTTGGCGCTAGTTTCGATGGTGAGCAAGTGGGCGCTAGAGGCTTGGTCCCGGCACGCCATGTTGGCTTGCGACCAGTCAATTCTCGTTCGCATCATCCTCAAACACATCGTCGTGTTTCCAAGGCGACGAAAGCCGAGCGGACAAAAATCTGTTTGCAGAGAGATGTAAGAAACTTGGCATGTTTTAAGGTCCATTTAAGGTCCAAATTCAGTCCTAATACTCTTAGGTTTTTAATTTATGACTCCATAAATCATGCAAAATCACACAAACTTCCACGAACAAAACGTCCTACTACTACTAAAACTACTAAAACTAATACTACCACTAATACTAATACTACTAAAAATAATACTACCACTACTACTAATACTACTAAAACTACTACTACCACTACTACTAATACTACTAAAACTACTACTACCACTACTACTAATACTACTAAAACTACTACTATCACTACTACTAATACTACTAAAAATACTACTACCACTACTACTAATACTACTAAAACTACTACTACCACTACAACTAATACTACTAATACTTCTAAAACTACTACTAACCTTTAAACACGTATTCCTTGCATGGAGGAGGGGTGGGAACCAGCAACTCATCGTTCTGATAGAAAATGCAAGGCTTTGTGCCCTTTTCGTACCTGATTCTGTTGTGGAATGTTGGCAGTAGAGATAATGTTGGTGGTGGTGGTGGTGGTTATAGTGGATGTTGTAGAATGATTGTAGGGTGCTCGCAGTTGTGGTTGTTGAACAAGTAGTTAATGGATAGTTGAGAACGTAAATGATTGGCTGTTGCAGAATTATTTGTAGAGTTGCATGGTAATTGAGATAGTTTTAGTGGTCTAAGAAATGGTTAATGGATAGTTGAGAGCATTAATTGCTACAAAAAAGACAGGAAGATGAAAACACCTGAGCTGGCTACAATTCAAGTGTCTGGTACAGTAACTTAAGCAGTCAAGCAAACTCCTTGCCGGCAAGCTTTTCACTAATGTCTTGCCTAGACAATCCACAGTTTTGAATTCAGAAACTTCCATGCTTTTCCCTGGAAAATTTCCAACTACGTACTTGAAACCTTGAGACCACACTAAGTAGATGCACGCCGCTTGAAGCAACATCGAATTATATCCTATTTTTAAAAATATTTCCATAAAATTCAAATAAAATATAAAAATTCAACTTCTCCAAATAAAGACTTTAAAAAGTGCCATGCGAACTTGCATTATATACCTTAAACGATCCAACCAACAGATAACATTGCCATCAATAGAGATCACCAGTGCAGAAAGCGCGGGAAAAATGCAAAGAGCAATAAAACATGATCCCCTATTATTTGACTCCATAAAAATACCGACTGTAATTTGCTTTGGTGAATAAAAACATGTATTAAATGGCCCTTATATAACCCCTTTACTGGAAAACAATACTATTTAGTTAGTCAATAAGAAGAAGTTCTTTTCAATGAGTTTGACAAAAATATGACATTACAGAGTTGTTGCTTCTTGCTTTCACAGAGGTATGCCATATATCATTCCAGAATCATTATCCACTGACAATGCATTCGATTCGCTTGTCTGGGAAGAATTCATGCGTTTAATGCTGCGGCCTAGAATAGCTCAGGCATTGGCAGTCTCTAGAAGTCCTCTTGGATTCTTAAACGGTCCTAAACGGTCTAAAACGGTCCAAAACGCTCCAAAAGTGTCCAAAACAGTCTCAATCCAGACGTAAAGTATGTTTGTTCGGAATTAACATCTGGTTGACGTGAGTCTTGTGGTGTGTGTCGGAATAGAGAAGCGGAAGTTATGGTTGGTTCGGTGGTTGATCACAGTCAATGTCGAGGTGGCTGGAAAGCTGCTGCCATGGCCGCTGCAGAGTTTATATGGACCCATTTGCCCACTGTTCTTTTGTAACCTAATCTCCTCATCATCATCATCATCATCATCATCATCATCATCATCATCATCATCATCATCATCATCATCATCATCATCATCATCATCATCATCATCATCATCATCATCATCATCATCATCATCATCATCATCATCATCATCATCATCATCATCATCATCATCATCCTCTTCATCATCATCCTCATGTTGAGCGGGTTGGCTTAGATGGTAAAGTCGTTGGGCGTTGAACTTAAAGGTCGCCAGTTCGAATCCCTGTTCAGCCAACCGTGAGCTATCATATACCTAGTGTATATGATGCGGTGTTTCACGACTTATGTCGTGTGAGTGGCGCCTCAGTTGCGTGCCTTGGCGCATTATAAATACGCATTATTTTATTTATTCATTATTTTATGATAATGATGATCATCATCATCCTTTTCTTTTCCTTCTCTTTTTTCTTTTCTTCCTACTCCTCCTCTTCCTCCTCATCAACACCATTTGGTCATGGAAGGTGTTCTATTAATAGCTCACTGCTGCTTCAACCGACTTTCATTCTCTTTTTGTTTACTTTTTCTCCTTCCGACGCAACCAGAATGATTACTACTTGTAATTTTTTTATTTCAATAATAAGAATTAAATAAATTAATATGTTTTTATTCAAATTTAAGATGTAGAGATGAAGACCAAGAGGAATGCAAAGATGAAGAACGTTGAAGACTATAACGAGCGCTTTGATAGACGCAACCAGAGAAGCAAAAACAATACGATTGCCCTAGTGAACCCTTTTCATGTTTTTTGTATCATTCGCCATTTTATATATTTTTTGATTTTGCATAAATCCTCTTTAGTTTGAGCCGAACTCACCCTCGTTCAAAACTGCGGTTTTATCCATGAAAGAAAAGTATTAAAAAGAAAAAAAATAAAGACAAAAATAGGAAAAAAATTCAAAATAAATAAATATATCTTTTACAATGCGGTTTCATTGTTCAAAAAGCATTGAATTCAAGCGACACATCAACTTATTTTCAATTAATTTCATATACAAAAATAGTTTTTTATTGTTACAAATTAAAATTGTTTCATCAATGCTTCGATCTCTTCTCACCAACCACCCGGCCCTTCCACTTCACACAGCGCACACAAGCGATTGCTACACATGAAATTATTCATTCTGATCTGAGTCGACAGCTGAATGCAATGCTCGAAGAACCAATTATCCGGTTGTCCTGGCGACCAGAAGCCTGTGGCGTCTCCAAAGTCCAATTCTTCATCGAAGGGCTTCCAGAAACTGCCGTTGACGCTGAAGACGCCTGCTGTCCACGTCATGTAGCCGCCCCAGGGGTACTCGGTGAAACAGACGTCGTTTTCTATTTCTGGGAGTCGAGAATTCGAGGTTTTAGCTCCTCATGTGTGCTACACAAAAATGAAAAAAATTAAGTTTAAAGACCACGCCAATGCGAATTAGTTATGGATTTATGATTTTTGGAAGATAAACAGGTGTGCATGCGTAATAAGCGTTGTAACAACTGGCAACCTAGCGTGTCCCTCAGATAAAGTGCCAGATTGTTCCGCTTGGCGTTGCTTTCGACGGTGAGCAGATGGGCGTTAGGCGCCTGGTCTCGACACGCCATGTTGGCTTGCGACCAGGAAGCAAGCGTTCGCAGCATCTTTAAGCAGGTTGACGTCTCTCCCATGCGCAAAAACCCGTCTGGACAAAAGTCTTGTTGATGGGGCGTAAAGAAGGATAAAGGAATGTTCAAATTTCCGAATCTTTAAAAGTTCAAAACACTTTATGTCATTTGACGATTATTAAATTTTAAAAACTACCGCAAAATGTTATTCTCACTTCTCAACTTGTATTCCCGGCATGGAAAAGATGTGGTTATAGAGATGGCATCCCTTTGGTAGAAAACACAGATCTTTGTGTGTTCGTCGTGCCTTATCCTGTTGGTAAGAAAGGGACAATGGTGGCGGGACTGTTTGTGGAGTATTTGTGGAAGTAATTGGAGTATCTTTGATTGTTTTGGGGGTTTTAGGTTATTACTTTGGTAGGTTATTCACAAATAATGTAAAATACTTTAGTACAATACACAATAAACACAGTGAAAACCTGAGCTGGCCACAATCTGGGTAGCTGGAGCAGTGACTTAAGCAGTGAAACAAGCTCCTTGCCTGTAAGCTTCTCACTACTGTCTTACCTAAACAGGCCACAGCTCTGAATTCAGAAACTTCCACGCCTTCCACGGAGAAATTTCCAACTACGTACTTGAAGCCTTGAGACCACACTGAGAAGACCAACACCACTTGGAGCAACATCGAGATTTCGCCAGAAATGGTTGGTGTTCTAATTAAAACCTTCATCTAGTGAGATTTTAAATTAATTTCAAGATCGTTTAAATGCATTATTCACATCCTGTATTCAAATTAAATCTTCTTTCATATAAAAACTACAAAGAATATAATCCAAGCCTTATATAACCTTCAATCTTGCAACAAGTGAGATAAAACCAATGCCACGAAAGCTGGGCAAGAAACTAGTAAAGTGATCCCATTCAAACTGCAGAAGGTAATGAACAATGACGACTAATTATCGATTGCCATAATTGAATAAGTCATTGCATACTCTAAGTGGACGCATTTGTCTGGAAATGGGAGATTTATTGGAATTATTTATAAATTGAAAAAACATCTTTTTGCTTTACATGACGTCCTAAAATCGATAAATATGGCAATTTTGCATTCATTCCTGGAATACATGGAAGCGTCCATTTAAGACGCTGGAAACACCTTCAAGGCACTGGTTACTGGGGTCTTTAAACCTACTGTGGCATCGGTGAGCTTTGCATTCCCGAGCAGGTTTCATGTCACTTCAGTGCCTAACTAACTAACTGACTGATCGGTAAGAGACAAATGAATGCAGGATTTTCATGAATGAGTCTCAAAGTTGATTCAAAGTGAATGCGCTGGAGATTTTTGCCGTGGGAAGCCTGGGAAGGCAAACGTAAACGTTTTTCAAAAGTACTCAGGGGAGGAATTCCGAGTGTTTTGTTCGTTTTTTCTGTTCAAGTTTCTTCTCCCCAGAGATGAAGGCTGCTAGGGTGTGTGGGAATCAAACCACAAGTAGTTAACCACTCGACCACTGGAATAATATTATTATTAATAATAATAATAATAATAATAATAACAATAATAATAATAATAATAATAATAATAATAATAATAATAATAATAATAATAATAATAATAATAATAATAATAATAATAATAATAATAATAATAATAATAATAATAATAATAACCGGAAAAGCAAAAACATGCAAACAATTGGGGGATCAGAACTTGATGAGATTGCAAACAGATTGATTTGATGCTCCGAAAAGACTCAGATGAAAAAGATTAAATCAAATCCGATACACGCAGCACAAAAAGAATTTTCTATTGATTACTCAGTTATAAACTATTAACTGATTGGATAATTATAAACTATTATTTTCGAAAAGGAATCTATAATATCAAAACAATATAATAGAACTAATAAAAATCATATTTTAAGCCAAAAAAAAAGATTAAAAATTAGATAAAAAAACGCAAAAGCCCACAGAGCTCTGGAAGAGGCTATAATTAGATACGTTTCAGGCAATCTCAAACAAACTCTTCCTTTACTTTCGATGTTTCTTGGTTCTTGGAAAGCATGTGTGTTTGTGTTGTACGTTCGTGTTACATGTTCGTGTTATATTTTTGTGTTATATATTCGGTTTATATTCCAGAAAGAACATTCCACAGCTTCACAAACACGGCAAAGAACACAAAATAAATCCAAACATAAGAATGTAAATCAAACTAATTGACAAAAACTTTCACAGACCAAAACAATTTCTAAGGAATTCGAAAACTTAAACACACGCACACACACGCACACACACACACACACGCACACACACGCACACACACACGCACGCACACACACGCACACACACGCACACACACGCACGCACACGCTCACACACGCACGCACACGCGTACATATAAAAGGAAAAGCTGTGTGGATTGCTTGCTTTGCTGCTGGAGTTAACTGCAACCCCGCTCGTCAGTCTGCTTGGAAGTGGAAGGTTGGAGGGGGGGGGGTGAGTTGGATTGGGGGGGGGGGGGGAGGTTGAGTTATGGGAGGAAGGGGGTTGAGTTGGTGGGGAGGGGGTTGAGTTGGTGGGGAGGGGGGAGTTGAGTTGGTGGGAGGGGTTGAGCTGGGGGGGGGGGGGGGGCTTGAGTTGGTGGGGGGGGGGGTTGAGTTGGTAGGAGGGGTTGAGTTGGTAGGGGGGGGTTGAGTTGGTGGGAGGGGTTGAGTTGGTGGGAGGGGGGGGGGTTGAGCTGGTGAGGGAGAAAGGGGTTGAGTTGGTGGGAGGGGTTGAGTTGGTGGGAGAGGAGGGGTTTGAGCGGGTTGAGTTGGGTGTAAAAAAAGGTTGGGTAGGTTGGTGGAAGGCTGGTTAAAAGATTGGTGGAATGTTGAATTGAGTTGGTTGGGATATTGGACGGGTTGAGTGGGATTTTTGATGGTTTGGTTTTGGAAAGTGGAAGGTTGGTTGGCTGGGTTGGTGGATGGATGGGTAGGGTTGGGATGTTGGGTGGGTCGGATTTGGAAATTGTTAGAGTTGAGTGGGTTGCATTGGGTTTGGTTAAGAAGGAAGTTGGGTGGGTTGGTGGAAGGGTTGGGATAGATAATTGGTTGAATTGGGTTGGCTTAGTGGAAGGTTGGGTGGGTTAGTGGAAGGGTTGGGATGGATAATTGGTTGAATTGGGTTGGGTTAGTGGAAGGTTGGGTTGGGTGAAAAATTGATTTGGGTTGGGTTGGTGGAAGGAAGGTTTGGGGGGGGGGAAGGGAAGGTTATATGGGATGATTGGGTTGAGTTGGGGGTTTTTGGGTTGAGAAGGAGGTTGTGTTAGATGGGAGGTTAGGTGAGTTTGTGGGCTTTAAAAAGTATTTAACTGAAATGCAAAAACTTCCTGCCCACAGAATGGTCCGTTCGTACAAGTTTCGTTCAACTTCGGTGCCAGTAGGTCAGTGACTCATGATGATGATGATGATGAAGTTAAATTAATATTAATGATATTAATGATATTGATGATGATGATGATGATAGTTTTATGGGTGATACTGATGATGATGATTTCTTATTGGTGAGACTCATGATAATGATAGTTTCATTGGTGATGATGATGATGATGATATTCTTCATTGGTGATACTGATGATGATGATAGTCATATTAGTGGTACTGATGATGATAATTGTCTAATTGGTGGTACTGATGATAATGATTGTCTAATTGGTGGTAATGATGATGATGATTGTTTAATTAAGTCTTTATTGTTTCAGTTGGCTACGAAGAGGATGTTTTCGACACGACACTACCAGGTGTTTGGAACATCATCATCATCATCATCATCATCCTCATCATCATCATCATCATCATCATCATCATTATATTACAACTACAATCATTCCAAGCGTAGCAACAACCACTACTACCAAAACCACGACCACTGCCATCAACCCCCATACACTACCACACTCGACCATCACTACAGCAACTACCACCATCACCACCACCACCACCACTGCAACCACCATCACTCCATCAACAACCACAACCACCACAACAACAATCTCGACAAAACTCACACAAAAACAAAAACAACAACAACAACAACAACCCCCACAACATCATCATCATCATCATCATCAACAACAGGCCACTTATCCAGGGCAAGGGCTGCCATCAGCCACCTCGACCACCTGTCGCACCAGTCGAGAAGGCATGACGCTGACCTCATCGATGACGTCAACGCTAGAATGGTTGCTATGGTGATGGAGGGGGTGGATTATGGTTGCTATGGTGATGGAGGGGGTGGATTATGGTTGCTATGGTGATGGTGAGGGGGCTTGATTATTTGGTCGCTATGGTGATGTGGAGGGGTGGATTATTCGGTGGCTATGGTAATGGGGGGGGGGGGGTTGATTATTATGGTTGCTATTATGATGGTTGTATATAAGGTTACTATGGTGATGGGGGGAGGGGGTTGATTTGTATGGTTGCTATCATGATGGTTGTATATAAGGTTACTATGGTAATAGTGCTTGATTATGTGGTTGTGGTGGTTAATGTGGTTGTAGGGATTTATGTGGTTTTGGTGGGTGATGGTGTGGTTGTAGTGGTTTAGGATGCGGTTAGGGTGGTTGAAGGTGTGGCTGTGGTGGTTTATATAGTTGTCTTGGTTTACGGGTGTGGTGGTTGAAGTAATTTTATATTTTCAACCACTAATAACTAACCACAACTAACCACAACCAACCACAACCAATCAACTACCACCAACCACCAGACGGCGTTCTCTCTTCTACCACCCAGAGCGGTAAAGAAACATCCGATTCCAGCCTTAAGTACTGCCAGACAGAGCAGAAGGTTGTTATTCGGAGGTTTGAGTAGTAGTACCCTGTCAAGGTGATGATGATGATGATGATGGGGATGATGATGATGATGGTGGTGGCGGTGATGATGGTGGTGGTGGTGGTGAAAGGAATGATGATGATGATGGGGATGATGATGATGGAGATGATGATGATGGTGGTGGTGGTGGTGGTGAAAGGGATGATGATGATGATGGTGATGATGATGATGATGAGCATGAAGAAGAAGATGATGACACCCACAACAACTACAGAGACTACAGCGTTCCACCACTGGCAAGCGGCCACTACTACAGTGACGGCTATAGCACGGTGGGATTGGGATTGTCGTTGAGTAGCAGTCGCGACTGTACAGCCACTATCATTAACCCTTTTTTCTGATACAACCACAACTTCACAACTGCAACTACAACAACTTTAAACACAACAACCACAACGACCTCACCTCCAACTTCTATAACCATGATTTCTACATCTCCAATTATTAAAACCGTAACTACTGAAACTACGACTACTACAACTGCAACATCCACTACAACAACACCTATTACCACCTCAATTACAACAACCATAACTACTTCAATCACAACTACATCTCATTTATTCAAAAATTATTACAATTATTACATACATTTATCCTAATCATTATCACCACCACCACTACTATAATCTCCACCACCACCATCACCGCCATCACCATCACCACCACCATTCTCATGATAATCATCATCATCATCATTATCATCATCATCATCATCATCATCATCATCATCATCATCATCATCATCATCATCATCATCATCATCATCATCATCATCATCATCAGGATGAAGTGAGAAGGATGTCCATTGCGGCAGATACTGCAGTCAAGCAAGCACACCGTGAAGTGGACAGAGTGGAGGTTGGTGATGATGATGATAATGATGAGATAGGTGATGATAATAATGATGAGAAAGGTGGTGATGATGATGATGAGATAGGTGGTGATGAGGATGATGAGATAGGTGATGATAATGATGATGAGATAGGTGGTGATGATGATGATGATGAGATAGGTGGTGATGATGATGATGAGATAGGTGATGATAATGATGAGGAAATGGGTGAAAAGGAAGATGTGAAAAGTAAAAATGTAGAATGAATAGTGGCTGGTTGTAGGAACATTTTCAACGCAACCACCATCATAAGTCATCATCATCCCTTTTAATCATTATCATCACCCTTTATTATTATCATCATCATCACCACCACCACCAGAGGGAACTCAGCGCCAGCATCAGCGATCCAGTTGGCACTTTAATTTCTAATTGCATTTTTTTATTTATATTTTAATTAATTTCTAATTGCATTTTTTATTTATATTTTAATTAATTTCTAATTGCATTTTTTTTTTTTTGTATTAATTTCCAATTGCATTTTTTATTTGTATTTTAATTAATTTCTAATTGCATTTTTTATTTATATTTTAATTCATTTCCAATTGCATTATTATTTTTTTCCCATTAAGCCTTCTCTCGTTCTGCTTCTTTTTCTCTACTTTTCTTTTCACACTTTTCTACCACCCAATTCATCCTCACCCCAGATCTCAGCACGCAGGCAACGCAGTCTCAGCTACGCAGCTCCTGTCAGAGCCACCAGCCTCTACCCAGAAAGCAACCACCACGACCACCGCCACCACCACCGCCCTGGCTACTCGTTCCAATACGAAAGTTGCCACCCCGACCACACGATGCACGCCTACAACAGCCGTCGACTGAGCCCTTCATACGAGTTGCAGATCGAGGAGTTACCGAGCAAACCGCTGTACTCTCCGTTGAAGTTGATTCGTTGTCTCACCGACACGCACCACTCCACCCTCCCGTCGTCTGCCGCTCATAAGCCGTACTTTTTGGTGGGTTTTGAACGGGATGCTCACTTTGTATGCCGGTGGCTTGTGTTTTTATAGATGCTGTAATAGCATTTTTACGTGTTGCATTGTTTTGGAAAAGTTGTTTTACATTTTTTTCGAAGATTTAGAAAATGCTTTTTTTAAAATTTGATAGTCTATCAAGCAACTCATAGCACAGCACACACCACCGCCACAGAGATCATCATCCGTGCACCCTCTTCTCTCCACCACCAGCAGCAGCACCTACTCTCCTCCCTCCCACTACATCTCTCCCTTCCCTACCCAGCACGTTTCTCGCCACACCACCCACCGAACGTCACCGGCTCTCTCTCGCAGCCTCTCGATGCATTCTTCGTCTCTCTTGTCTTCATCGAAGTGGATGGAAACTCCGGTGCTCACCCGTCACTACTCGGTTTGTTTTTGTGAAACGATTAATTTAGGTTTAGTTACAATTATTCATTTATTTTCCTTAATTCGGCTTACATTTCAAATAATTAATTTTTATATTTAAAAAGTTTTTTAACTTCTGAAATGTGATAACTTCACACACAGCCGACCTACCTGGCTTTTCCCTCTCCAGCTCCGATTCACAGCCACAAGTCCTACTCCGTGACCACACAGCCAGCCTACACCAACCTCTACAACCACTACTACCACAGCGCTCCTGACCACGCCACCTCCTACCACACCACTCCGGAACACTTCTCCTACCACATCTCATCGCAACCAACTCCCTCATACCACGGCTACCTTGCTTCTCTACACGACTACAAGCGTTCAACCACTCCAACCACTTCTTACCACCACGTTGAATCTAGCGTAACCACCCCTCCCTCCACTTATCCATCCCTGCCCCCTCGTCCCCAATTCATCCCATCCTCTTCCTACATCACCAAGGCGGCAACTCTCACCTCCATCCCAATGCAGACTGGCCTGGAAAGACCTGTGAGGGGATTGAAATCTTTTTGGATTACAACTTTAAAATACTTCTCACGTTTTTGGGGTTCCTACAACCACATCACCATCACCACCATACTTCCACAACTACCACATCTTCCACCACACATCCCCCCCTCCACCACACATCCCCTTCCTCCACCACACATTCCCCCCCTCCACCACACATCTTTTCCACTACCACACACCCCCTTCCACCACACATCCCTTCCCTCCACCACACACCCCCTTCCACCACACATCCCTTCCCTCCACCACACATTCCTCCCCTTCCACCACACATCCCCCCTCCACCACACATCCCCCCCTCCACCACACATTCCTCCCCTTCCACCACACATCCCCCCCTCCACCGCAGCTGGAGAGTCACAGGACAGTGTCGGAGACGAGGCAGCGAGTGAGGGATGTTCTGTGCAAAGTAAAGAAGAACCCTCGCTACTTTGAGCATTAATGCTGGCCAGTACCCACCCTTGTTACCCTCCTTTCCCCCTCTAACTCTCTTTTCTTCCTTCCCCCCCCTAACCCTTCTTTCCCCCTAACCTTAACCCCACCTATATCCACATTTCCTGCTTTATAAGCCACTTACACCCCCCCACATAACACCTCTACCCCTCTCCCCATACCCACTCTTCCCCTCCCTCATAACCCCTCACAAGAACCATCATCATCAAAACCACCCCCAAGCACCTTACCCAAAGCAACAGTGTCTTTGAATATAGAAATTAATATTCAAATTTATGCAAATGCATAATTAATTATTCATTTATGCAAATGCATAATTAATTATTCATTTATTCCAGACTTCCGAAAGAATTGCAGTCGCATAGAAGTTATGGAAACACATATAGAAGATGCATGGAAAAGAGGATGGGTAACAACAAATAGATTAATAATAATAATAATAATAAACATAATAATAATAAACATAAGAATAATAATAATAAACATAATAATAATAAACATAAGAATAATAATAATAAACATAATAAAAATAATAATAATAATAAATTGATAATAAGCATAGATGTTTATTGAAAATGTTGGAAAAAATAAAAAGATGAAGCGATGGAGGATAACAGAACTTCTTGTTAGAATTTAGGACGTTACTTACTCATCTAAGATGGTGATGATGACGGTGAGGATGATGAT
>OX030968.1:3588345-3598345 GCA_943735955.1 Piscicola geometra | reverse complement strand
ATTCTTATTATTGATATTATCATTATTTATTATTTATACTTTCATTATAACCTCTGTAGCTAAGAAGGGGGGTGGTTGTGGCAGTGGTGGTGGTGGTGGATGCTATGGTGTTTTTGACACGCCATACTTTTATCCACCTGTGGGTGGTGGCGAGGTGGTGGTGGTGATGGTGGTGGCGAGGTGGTGGTGGTGATGGTGGTGGCGAGGTGGTGGTGGTGGTGGTGGTGGCGAGGTGGTGGTGGTGGTGGTGGTGGCGAGGTGGTGGTGGTGATGGTGGTGGCGAGGTGGTGGTGGTGATGGTGGTGGTGAGGTGGTGGTGGTGGTGGTGGTGGCGAGGTGGTGGTGGTGGTAGTGGTGGTGGTGGTGGTGAGGTGGTAGTGGTGGTGGTGGTGAGGTGGTAGTGGTGGTGGTGGTGGTGGTGGCGAGGTGGTGGTGGTGGCGAGGTGGTGGTGGTGGTGGCGAGGTGGTGGTGGTGGTAAAGTGGTGGTGGTGGCAAGGTGGGTGAAAGATGGTTGTGTGGTGGGTGATGTGCAGTGTTATTTTCGTTTCGTAAAATAATTATAGTTTTTATTTCAGTTTCGTTTTGGAATTAATTATAGTTTTTATTTTCATTTTAGTTTTGAAAATATATTAATTTACAACTTTGAACACTATTTTTTTATATCTAAAAAATTAATTGATCATAAAATGAAACAGTAAAATGAGTTTTAAAAATTAACAGTCAATTGAAATATTATAAGAATTGAGTACGTAAATTATTGAGTAATAACAAATTTACTATTAAAATAAGTGATAATTTAATTGACAAAGCAATGCGGTAATAAAATAACGTTTTATAAATGACGCTACTTTCATAAAGCCCAAAGATAATGTTTATAACATAAACATATACTTTTTATATAAATTACACATTCACATATTATGGCATACTTTGAAATTTATTTCATTTTCGTTTTGAAAATAATTATAGTTTCTATTTCAGTTTCGTTTTGAAAATAAATTTAGTTTTTATTTTCGTTTTCGTGGAACGATTATTCGGAATTGTCGTTTTCGTTACGAAAATAACACTGGTGATGTGTTGGAAAGGTGTGGTGGGTAGTGTGGTGGTGGGTAGTGTGATGCTGATGGGTGTTTGTTGGTGGGTGGTGTGGTGGTGGGTGGGTGTGGTAGTGGTGTTGGGTGGTGATTGGTGGGTGAGTGGTGGGTGAGTGGGGTGGGTAGACGGATGGAGTGGTGGTAATGCAGATTGAAACAATATCGACTTGAATAACATTTGTGTTGACGATAATAACACCAAAAACAACAACAACAAAGTAAAAACAACAACACCACCAACAACAAACCTCTCACACTACTACCACCAACACCTCTCCCTTCCCCCCCCCTAACAACAACAACAACAACAACAACAACAACAACAACAACAACAACAACAACAACCTGTCCTGAGACGCAGTGACCAGCAGGCAGGGGTGCTTGAAGGTGAGGCACGTGACTGCGGAAAGGTGCGCCTTAAAGCACGTGTATGGCAACAAAATGTTGTTGTTGTTGTTATTGTTTTTGTTGTTGTTGTTGTTGTTGTTATTGTTTTGCAACAACGAAGAGCCTTGAGCAGCCAAATTCCACAGAGCAACAGAGCCTGATGGACCAATCAATGACAATCATCATCATCATCATCACCATCACCACCACCACCATCATCATCACCACCACCATCAGCACCATCATCACCATCATCCTCATCACCACCACCATCATCATCATCATCAGCACCGTCAGCGAAGGCAGCAGCCAGGACGGGATAGTCTCCTCCAACACTCCAGTCTAGGCAGCAGCAGGGAGATGCTGGTGGCGGCAAGAATGGACATTTTTAAAGTTAATTATTATTTCTGTTGTTGTTGTTAATGTTGTTGTTGCTAATGTTTTTGTTGTTAATGTTGTTGTTGTTAACGTTGTTGTTGCTAATGTTTTTGTTGCTAATGTTGTTGTTGTTAATGTTGTTGTTGTTAATGTTGTTGTTGTTAATGTTGTTACTACTTTTTTTATTATCTTTTTATTATCGTCATTGCTATTATTATTATTTTTATTATTTTATGACATTGTAAATTGTGCAGTAAGCTCCCACCTATTTCGGACATAAGATGCAACGGACATAAGATGCAATGAAAATAAAATGAGCCCGGACAAAAGATGAAACCCGGATGTAAGAGGGAGCTTACTGATTATGATGATGATCACGTTACTTCTAAATGTTACAATCACCTGATGAAGAGGCTGTAATCAACTTGACCACTGGTGTGATCTCAAACACCGAATTAATACAGCTATCATCATCATCATCATCATCATCATTATTATCATCATCATTATTATTATTATTATTACTATCAAGATCATCATCATCATTACTGCTTTTGTTTATTCTTTTTATTTCTGGTATGCTGAACAAATTGATGTAAAATAGTTGTATTATTAATGTATTCGGTATATGTCTATGAAACGAATAAAAATAATAATAAATAATAAAAATAATAATAAATAATAAAAATAATAAATACATAAAATAATAGTAATAGTAATAACCTGTATACTCTGACGGAACCATCATGACAAGCTGTCGCTAAGAGACCCAATCTGCTTCCTCTCTGAATAATAAGAATAATCATCATCATCATCATTATCATCCTCATCACCATCTTCATCATCACCATAATCGTTATTATCACCGAAAAACATTTTCATTAATATGTTACAAAACACATTTAGATTTTGGGTCACCGCTAACCTTGAATAACTTTCTACCGCAATCATCATCAGCACCACCAGCATCATTATCAACACCTCCATCGTCTCCACCATCATCATCATCACCACACCTCCATGACGAACCCCCTGAAGCCCACTTCATATCCCAAACTGGGCCCCCCTCCACCAACAATAAGTTCACTTTTGGCTTAATATCATTATCATCCTTGTTAATTTTATTTTTTGATTTTGCAGTTTTTGCATCATTATTTTTATTATTAATATTTCTATTTAAAGACCCAAAATCCCACAATTGTATGAACCTTTTATCCAACGATGATGATGATGATGATGATGGTGGTGGTGATGGCGATGATGATGGTAGTGGTGATGATGATGATGACGTAAGAATGAATTCTTCTTTACAGTTCTTATGACAGTAGAGAGCAAGGTATTGCTTGTGTGAATTATTATTATTATTATCATTATTTTTATTTTTATTATTACATGGTTGCGGACACCATTGCATACTCCACACAGGCCCTCCTACATTCACTGTGTAACTATTACCCTCTGTGGTGGTGGTGGTGGTGTTGGTAGTAGTAGTAATGGTAGTAGTAGTAGTAGTAGTAGTAGTAGTAGTAGTAGTAGTAGTAGTAGTAGTAGTAGTAGTAGTAGTAGTAGTAGTAGTAGTAGTAGTAGTAGTAGTAGTAGTAGTAGTAGTAGTAGTAGTAGTAGTAGTAGTAGTAGTAGTAGTAGTAGTAGTAGTAGTAGTAGTAGTAGTAGTAGTAATAATAATAATAGTGCACACACACGTACCCTCATTGGAACAACTGGCAAAGAGCGGCAAACTGCGATAATCGTCTGCTTGTTGGTGATGATGATGATCACCACTTCCCTTCTTGCCGCCCTGCTCAGTCCTGAATCGGACGCTCTGATTGGCCGGCAAGTAACTCTCGTATGACGTCCTGGAAGATCATCATCATCATTATCGTGTTATCATCATCATCATCATCATCATCGTGTTATCATCATCATCATCATCATTTAATAATTATCCTCATCATCATCACAATTATCTTGTTAGCGTCATCCTCATCGTGATTAGCACAACCTCCCTCCCCTCACTTACCTATCCATCAATCTCTTCATCCACTTCCTTCCATCCATCCACACCTCCATCACATCCATCCTTCCTAACTTCTCCATCAACTCCTTCACTCTATCCTTGTCTGCCTGCGCTGGTACGTTTATTCATTTATGTTAATTAGTAGTAATAATAATGATGATGATAATATTAATAAATAAAAATAATAATAATAAATAATAATAATGATAATAAATAATAACCAATAATAACCAATAATAATAATAATGGAATAATCCTTTCGGTGGAGAGTAGTCTACACGACTGATTCATAGACTAAATAGTTGCTTTCACAATTCACATGCAGCAGAATAGTGATACCCATATATTCGGACAGATATATTTATCACTCACTCCAATAGGCTTCTACATTCTCCCTTCTATTTTTCTTTCTTCCATCCATCTCATCCTCAATATCATTATCATCACCACCCTCAACTAGGTCTTCTTCTTCCTCCTCATCTTCATCCTCATCTTTTTTACAGTTATATTCTTCATCCTCATCGCCATCATTACCAACAACATCAACGTCGTCATCCTCCTCTTCATCATTTTTTTCTACCTGATTGTTTAATAATTGACTGCAAAATATCGAAATAATTATATTTCTTAAGATTTTATTATTATTATTATAATTATATTATTATTATTATTATTTTATTATTATAATTATATTATTATTATTGTTATTATTTCATTATTATTATTATTATTATCGTTATTACTTTGATGTCATCAGGGTGTATCCACTCTTCACCATTCACCCTTGTGTTTTTTCTTCATAAAAAATGATGATGGTGATGATGATGATTACGATTATGATTATGATGATGATTATGATGATAACAAATGATGATGATGATGATGACGACGATGATAGTAATGATGATGATCGAAACACTCACCTAGCAGCGGTTCTTCGAAGTCTCCTGCCCAACGACACAGCCACCACTTCGACTTGACTGAGGTGGTTGAAGAGGTGGAGGGTATGGGTAGCCAACAAATGGGTTAGGGATGGTCACAGGTATTTAATGAAGGTTTTGGGAGGAGTGTGTTAATCAAACAATTTTGTTTTTAAAATATTCTACTCAGTTGTTATGAAATTAAAATATGAATTTTTAATAAAATCAATGAATAGTATTAGTAGATGAAAAAGTAATTTTATGATAATAACTAATTTTTCAAGTTTAAATAATAGTTTGAGCATACTCTGAGTCAATTTTTTCATTTTCGACTGCCTGTAAAATTTAAATTTTTGATTAGCAATGAAAAATTAGAAAAATTAAATTCAGTCAAAATTGAAACATGTGAAATCATTTAAACTTTAAATTATTTCACTTTAAATTTTAAACTAAGTTTTAAAGCTTAAATAAGTTTCAAAATTGCTTATAATTAGTGAAACAAACTTTTTCCGTAGAAGTTTGCTCCTCCAATAAGACATAGCTATCCAGGCGTTTAGGCTTAGGTTTTCTGCCTCTTTTTCTGCCAGTGCGTCCTGGAGTTTCCTAAGAAATTGATGTAAAAATGAAATATAGTTTTAAATATTATTATTAATTTAGTATTGTGATATTATAAATCACTTTTTTATACCTCTGTATTTCCAGACATGTTTTACAAGATACTTTTCAAGAGCTGTATTTAGGACCTAAATTTTAGATTATCAGTTAAGTTAACATTTAAAAAACTAAAAGTAAAAACTGTTTATAAAAAAAGAATGTTTTAAAAAATTAAGTAAACTATGAATATAAGTTTTTTAAATTTATATTTCAATTGATATTGAAAATATTGAATCTACAATCTTTTTTTGATGTGACAATACTTTTAACGGAAAATCGTCAGGCTTAAAAATCAAAAGGTATCAAGTGTATTTAAACAAATTACTCAATTTATTCATATATATAAAAGCAAGTTAAACTTAAAAATAGAATATTATTTTTAAAATATAGTGAAATAACCCGTATTAAGATGTCAAACGTCGACACTATATTTGTCTGTGTTCATCATGGCGAAAAATCTGAAAAAGCTTTCAACTGTAATTATTTATTCTTAAATCTGTTTAATTAAACACACTTGTCAAAATCTTTTTATGTTATACTATAAATTTTTTCAGTGTAATCATACTTTTCAACCCGAAAACTAATCTAAGGCTTGGATTCTGAGGAAAAATAAAATCATTCGACTTCTCACGTCTCTTTTTCGATATGCAGGGTACTTGGATAACCTGCACAAGCCACAGAACAAGGTAGTGGTTTACCACTGTGTTGAGTTTGAAAAGGCTCCCTTGGGGGGCAATGTCTTTCGGAAACGTGAGTTGAATTTGGAAGAAGAGAATTCGTCGAATATTTAAGACAAAATTTGAGCCACAAGCACTAACAATTTTAGTCTAAAATCAGTCTGAAATTTTTAATAAGTTATATATTTCGACGTTATTTACCCACCAATTTATATTTCATAGCGACTATGGAAGAGTATTTACTTTATGAAACCGAGCTGCTAAAGAGTCAGAAGAAAACGAATGAGTTAGTGGAAAAGTACGAGAACATTCTGAAAAACCTCAAGGTGCTTGCCAGCGTTTGGGAATATAGTTATTAAATAAATTATTAATTAAAGATTATATTTGAAATATTTTTTTATAAATGACTATTTATCACTTTAAAATTAACTTTTAGTTTAATGAATTTATGCGCTATTAGGTCTATACATTTGAAATTAAAATAAGAAAATTAAATTATTATTCGTATTAAAAGTTATATAAATATCACTAATCAATTCGCAAATTACCACTCATGCTCCTTCTAACCATCTATCCATTCACCATTTTTCGGCCGCATCACCCCTAAAGCCACCCACAGATCACGGGCAAGGTGGTGGTGAGTTCGTCTAAGGCGGTTGGAGAGGAGATATTGAAGAAGGCAGCCTCGGAAAATGTTGGTTTTGTTGCTAAATGATGATAAAATTATATTTTGAATATTATTATCGTTTTATTATTATTTATATATCTATTATTATAAGCTGTTTAAATTGTATAATTATTCATAACCCGAGTGGTTTTGAAAACCGTTCGGGTTTACGCCACGTTTATAATCTTCGTCGTTTTATTGTATTGTTTGTAACTCACTTATCGAAAAACACCATGTATAACGCGCACTTTTCCATTGAATTACATTCAGCGCCCACTTTCCGCCTCTTCCTCTCGACGCAGGCAATACTGCTGGTGACAGGAACGAGGGAGCAGGGAACGAAGAAGAGTTTCCTCAGCAGCGTCAGCAACTACCTGCTGCACCACTCTCGCATCCCGATCGCCATCTGCAACCGCATGTAGTCTACCGTTTCCGAGTTTTGTACTCTTGTACTGTACAGTACTCTTTTACAGTAATCTAGTATTTTTTATAACTGTACTTGTATTGCTTGCGGTAGATTAATTGAGTGATTAAAACCTACTAATTTATACGTACATTACTTTTTAGTTTTAATGGAGAATGGATAGAGTTGGAATGATTGTGTGTGTGATGGAATGAAAGGGAGAGATGGGGAATAAACGCGGCATCTTATGGAAAGAGTCTTGGAATTGTTTTATCGTCAGTTAATCAATCAAATCATAAGGCATACTGCGCTTCATATAGAAAAATTGGCATTTTTATGGTAGCTTGCTGGTAATGAAAAGATCATAAAATAGGAATAATAAAAAGGTAGAATAATAAGAATAAGAATAAAATAATATAATTGGAATAATAGGAATAAGAAAAAAATAATATAATATGAATAATAGAAATATAATATTATAAAAATAAAAATAAAAAGATCATAAAATAAGAATAATAAAAAGAGAGAATAATAAAAAGAAGTAAAAAAAATATTGTAATAAAAAGATAATAAAAATTACATTGATATGCAAAAAGAATAAATTATCAACCTAATTTACATATATGTAAATTTACATATATGTAAATTAGTTAGTTTAAGCCAATAGGAGGCTCCGATGATACATCGAAACATTTTGTACGATTATTGACCCTTGTTCTCGCATTGAAGTCAGCCTGTGCTGTTAAACACTTGTGACATCATTATCATAACTGTCATTCAAAAAATGTACATGCTTTCTTTTCTATAATTGTAACAGGAGCGAACGTTGAACATAACAGAATAAATGGTACACATACATACACACACACATACATACACACAGACACACACACACACATAAAAACACATACACACACACACATAAACTCACACATATAAAAACACACACACACACACACACGTAAACTCACACATATAAAAACACATACACACACACGTAAAGTATACACACAATAAAAACCTATAAATACAAACGAAAACATGCTCATGTTTAATGGAAATGTATCGTAAACAACTATATGGGCACTTCTTTAGAAATAGAAAATAAATTCATACAAAACAAAAATATAAGTTTAAGTTTTTCAGAATCAAATCTTGTTTAAACAGTTTGATTGCACTTCATATAATTGTCCGCAATAGAAAAACAACACTGAAGCTATAAATAGAGTTCTTAAAGCACATTTTTAAAACTTTTATGATAATTTCAAATTAAATTTCTGAGTACTGGCTGCTTCCATCCACCCAAGTTCACCATTCCACCTTTCTTTCTATCATTTTATTACCATAATCATCATCAACACCACCACTGCACTACAACGTAATGTCACCCCCAACCGCCTACCCACCTTTCAAACTTGGCTCTTCTCTACACGATTTGGTAATAATACTTTTATAAAATATTATCTTAATTATTATCGATAATAGTAGTAATTATAAATATAAGATATTATTAAAAATATATATATAAATAAAAAATAATAAAATAATAATACTGATAATAATAATAAGAAATAATGATATCAATAATAATATTAATAATAATATTAATAATGATATTAATAATAATAAATAATATTAATAATAATAAATAATATTAATAATAAAGATAGAGTAATAATAACAACAACACTATAAATTATAGTAATAATAATAACAACACCATTAATTATATTAATAATAATAATATAAATATTTTATTTTCTTTGAACACTGGCAACTGTCACATGATGACGCACAGAGCACCTTCGGAGGCAGGCTTCGTCACTTCGGTGACGTCATCGACCCCAGAACCCTCTTCACGTCTAAAGTACTCGAAAATGATAAAATAAGAATAATAATGAAGATTAAATTGTTTTTATAGTGTTTTTTTATGTAATTTAGTATTACGCTTTTTGAAACATACGTTTGGTAATCTTCAAGTTAATGTTACTTTATTTTGAACCATATCAATAAATCTATTCATCCATTCATCTATTTCTCCATCCGTCTATTCATCCATCCATCTATTCATCCATCCATCTATTCATCCATCCATCTATTCATCCATCTATACATCCATCTATCCATGCATGCATGCATCCATCCCTCCATCCATCCATCCATCCCTCCATTCATCCATCCATCCATCCATGCATCTATCTATTCATCTCTCCATCCATCCATCCTTCCATCCATCCATCCATGCATGCATCTATCCATCCATCCCTCCATCCATCCATCCCTCCATCCATGCATCCATGCATCCCTCCATCCATCCATCCCTCCATCCATGCATCCATGCATCCCTCCATCCATCCATCCCTCCATCCATTCATCCATCCATCAGAAGAGGTTGGAGGAGTGTGTGGACATGTTGGACCGTTTCAAGCGGGAAGAGAACATGGATGGAGTGACCGATGCTGAGTTGTGGAAGGCTCAGAAGATCAAGCAGGTGATGATGATGATGGTGATGGTGGTGATGATGGTGGTGATGATCATGGCGATGATGATGATGGTGTGGTGATGATCATAATGATGATCATGATGTTGATGATGATGGTGGTGGTGATCATGACGATGGTCATGATGTTGATGATGATGATTACGCTTTCTTGGACAGGCGATTATCCATCCAGACACTGGCAAGGTGGTGCCAATGCCCTTCCGGATGTCAGGTGGGTCAATGAGAGGTCAATTCTATTAAATGAAGGTCACTATAAAGTTCAATTGTATTTTAATTAGGTACATTCAAAGGTTTTGTAATAT
>OX030968.1:3563345-3585845 GCA_943735955.1 Piscicola geometra | reverse complement strand
GAATTGGGACAGTATCATTGTGATTAGAATCATTATGAAAGTTTTCTGAGCTTTTGATTTGTGTAAAAGTGATTGCCGAATAATTAAAAGTCGTGTTTATCTTGTGTCTGGTCTACAACTTTTCACGGGACAGTGATGGTTACTTAGCTACATGACTCTTCCTTCTTTTTACATTTCATTGATCTGTATTTGCTTGAATTAGCATGAATAATCCGTCTTTGTTTATTTGATATTTTAAAATAATTAACTTCTTAAAATATGGGAAATGGGTGGCATGGGCGGCGATCCTGGGGGGTCCTGGGGTCCAGACCCCCCCCACTTTTTGGTAGTGAGAGGGTCCACTTTAATGTGGACCCCCCTCCCTCTTTTTTCAATAAAAACATTTCAAACTCTTGTTTTGATGCGAACATAATCGTCAAACATGGCATAAAACAGAATATTTATATACTAATACATTGTGAGTATGTGTAGTTATAGTTATAGCTGTCTAAAACAAAATTATTCATTGCTTACTTAAATATTCGTATTAAAATAGAAGTTTTAAAATGTTTTTTCAAGTGGGGGGAGGGGGAGTCCGGACCTCTCCATGATCGTCGATGCTGGGTATAACCCCCCCAAGATTTGCAGCAGATCGCCGCCCCGGATGGGTAGCCAAGTGTGGAACTCCTACAACCTTTATAAACTACAAAACTCGGCTAGTGGTTCTATATTCAAGTGCAACCAATGCCTTAGTAGCCCATGAGTGCCAGTGAAGATTTGTCTTGGAATCTATTTGGGGTTTACGCCACGTATAATAATGCTCATATTCATACTTATTATTAACATATTATCATCATTTTAATTCTTATTATTAATACTTTTATTTTTATTTAACACATTTAGCGAAAATGAATTTTTTGAGTTTACTGGTCAACGATTTTACTCAAGTTTTTGTCTGAATAGGATATGTAATTCCAAAAAACAGTTTTGTATTTTTTGCGAGCATTGTTACCAAATCTTAATTTCTAATCGATATTTATAAAACCATAAAAATGATTCATAGTTTAGAAAAATAAATAAATATTTTTTCCATTTTTAACAAAAAAACTCACTTAGTGAACAGAATGTCTTTTCTAACTTATAAGAGGACAGCACTAGTCGCCATTGTTGCTTGGTGACGCCGTTTGAATGGAATCCATTTTTGGTTTCAAAATCGTCTGCTTTGATTTCATCAACGTCGTTAATAATTAATTTAACGAGGTTTAGGTCTGCATACGATATGTGGTTCCAAAGAGATACTCAAGAAAAAATACAGAAAATTGTTGAGCATTGTCACCAAAAATCGATTAAAACATATTTTTAATGAAAAATTGCAGTTTTTTCGATTTCACAAAGACAATGTAGCTTACTGAGTGAACTTCTCGAACTTAAGTTGAAGACAAAGCAAACTTTTCTGTTTTTGATTTGCATACAATTCTGACCCCGGTTCATGAATCGATCGTAATTTTTTGTAACAAAGGTCGTGTTGCTTCTTTTATTTAAATGTGAAAGACTTATCATGGAGAGACGCGTAAAGTTTTGATTGTGTAATTTTTAAAATTAAAAAAAAGGGAATATATAAATTTTAAAAATGTCTAGTATAACCTGAGAGTTTGTAAAAGTGTTTGAAATGAATTGAAGCTGTTTTATTAAATATATTTAAACCGTTAAAACCTTTCGTGAAATCTCGATGTTGCTCCAAGTGGTGTTGGTCTTCTCAGTGTGGTCTCAAGGCTTCAAGTACGTAGTTGGAAATTTCTCCGTGGAAGGCGTGGAAGTTTCTGAATTCAGAGCTGTGGCATGTCTGGCTACGACAGTAGTGAGAAGCTTGCAGGCAAGGAGCTTGCTTCACTGCTTAAGTTACTGCTCCAGCTACCCAGATTGTGACCAGCTCAGGTTTTAATTTTGATTTATAAACAATTCTAATCGTTTTACAAAAACACCATACCTTAAACTACTACCGCCACACCAAAAACTGCTACCAAAACCGCAAACAGAATCAGGTACCAAAATGAATCTTGTGTTTTTCTGAAAAACGACGGAATTTCACTTCTCAAGCCTCTTCCATGCCGCGAATATTTGCCTAAAAGTAAGAATAAAAGTGACTCAGCCAGTTATATACTTTTAAATACATTCATCCAAACAGATTTTTGTCCTGCCGGTTTCAAGCAGTTGGGAAACAATCAAACGTGTTTAAAACTCTTGCGGGAAAGAATTACATGGTCCCAAGCCAGCATGGCGTGTCGCAACCAGACCACCAACTCCAGTCTGCTTACAATAAAAACCACAGCCAAGAGAAGCGATTTGAATCTCTATCTGAACGTCACTCTAGGTCTGTCAATTGTCACTACACATGCCCAGCTATTCATCCTTCAAATAGGTGTGAAAGAGTGAACGGGTAATCGAGCCTCTAAAAGGGTGTTTCAAAAACGGATAAAATCAGGATGTTGCAGTTCAATCCTTCAGTGCAAAAATAGCTGAAAAAAGCTATGTATATAAAAAAATAAATTTTTCCCTGCAATGTTTTTTTCCATCAAAAATGGCAGCAGTTTGACGAGTCATTAGGTATACAATACCTCCTCTCACTCTCTCAATGTTTTGGGAGTTTTTGGTATTTCATTCGTGCATGTGTACTGTTGTGTACTTGACATGACAAAGTAACTTAAGATATGTACTTAAGTAAATAGGCTATCAAATACGTATTTTGTCAAAATAATCGATAAAAGTGTTTAAGTCTTGCTTTTGAACGTGTTGTGCCAGTTCAAATTATTCTCTTATCCACAAAATATTTTGATTAGTGAATTTTCATCGATTAGCTTTGAGTGAAACCGCTGTAGCCCTAAGAAGCAAACAAAAGTGGCGCTCTTTTTTTTTTTTGGTCTATACTATTCACAGCCTGACAGACGCATGCCATGTTACAATGGTTCTGAGAACCATGGTTCTTATGAGCCAAGGCGCCACTCCACACGACGTACACATCTTTCAATGCATATGTCGCAAACACCGCATCATATACACTAGGTATATGATAGTTCACGGTTGCTTCCAAGGATTCGAACTGGCAACCTTTAAGTTGCAAGTCCGACGTCTACCAACTAAGCCATCCCCGCTCTTAGTGGCCTAGTCGCCTGTTTGGGTTATGCACCTCCTATAATAACTCTCGTTATTATTATTATTATAATTATAATAATAATAATTATTATTATTAATAAAAAGATTAAGAAATAGCAATTTTTTCAACCGTAGCAAACGAGGCTTGTCTGCGCATCGCCTCCTGGGGAGGAATCCCGGTGTGGACAGCAGCAAGGGTCTACCCGAATGGCAGCTTCTGGAAGCCGTTTGACCAGCATTTGCCTTTCGGAATCTCTGAAACCTTTTATAAAACTGGACAACCGGATAATAAATGGAGTCACCATTGTGTGCACTTGTTGGCTGGAATGGAGTTGAACGACCTTATATGCAATACGACCTATTGCTCATTGTGTGAAGTGGAAAGGCTGGTGTGAGTGCTGAGAAACAGGGCATAAAGGCGTCACTTTGGTGGACTTGAATAATTTTTTCGTTTTGTTTTATAATTGCTCGCTAGGCCTCTTCAATGAACGTGTTGTTAGAGAAATTAGCAACTCCAAACGATTTATAAAACTTGCTCATTTAAAAAATTGGAATGTGTAATTTTTAGATCGTGATTTACTGATTCAAATGCTTTTGATTTCATCACAATTTTTTCAGTTCGTAAAAAGTAATGCCCATTTTAAAATTCCCGAAAATTACTTTTTTATATTCGATTGAAAATATAGTAATGTATTTCTTCTTCATCTTCAAAAAGCAATAAATAAATTGATTGGTCAAAATTTAGGGGTTAACCGTTGAAAAATTTAATTTAAAATTTAACTTAAAAATTAACCGTTAAATGAGCTTATATCGTAAAATCCCAGTATATCGTTGTCGAGTCGTCTAATGAGCGCGAAATAATACCACGGAAATTTAAACAAGATGAAAAGTGAATTAAATAAATAAATTTATAAAATGGGTTAAAGATGTTTAATTAGGTTAATTAAATAATTTATATATAGGATAATTAAATAGGTTTTTACATCTTTAAAAAAATATCTTAATTAACTTTACGGGTAAGAAAAGATTAAAAAGACAGAATTTATAGATTATGTTAGAATTAGGGTTAGTATACAAAAATAGGAAAAATTATTTTATAGTAAACTTTTATATTTCCATATTCAATATGTAATCTAAATTATAGTTTTTTGTAGCTTTTTAGTATAAAGAAATAAAAAATAAATTTAATTTATCTATTTCTGCAATCTCGCATTTTACTTACAACCTTAATGGTCACAATCCCTGATACTATGGGCGGGAATCCTGGGAAGGTCCTGGAGTGTAGAACCCCCATTTATGGTAGTGAAGGAGTCTGCCTTAATGTGGACCTCCACTTTTTTCAATAAAAAAGTTTGTAAAATCTTGTTTTGATACAAGCAGAATCGTCAACCATGGCATTAAACAGAATGTTTACATAGTAATACATTGTGAGTATGTGTAGTTATAGTGTTAGCTGTCTAAAACAAAACTATTCATTGCTTACTCAAATATTCGTATTAAAAAATAATTAAAACAATGTTTTTAAAGTAGAGGGAAGAGGGTCTGGATCCCAGGACCCCCCTGGATCGTCCATGCTGGGTAGAACCCCCCCAAGATTACAGCTGATTGCCGCCCCTGCCTGATACAACCCCTGTCGAAACCATTTTCAAAACCAATATATACCTATTTTATTTCCTTAATAATAAATAAAAATATAATTTTTAGCGCTTTTGTTCACTTAGTAAAGGGCGCTATACAAATCATTAGTGATTGAATGATTGATTGATTCCTAAATTTCTTTAAATTATAGCTGACTAACTTACTAAATAGGTTACCTACTCACAGTAGTTCTATTTATATCTCTTTTTCGTAGAATTAGTCACTTCCTATTTTATATTACTTATATATATTTTGTATGTGCTTACGGTTGGTTACCTATAGTTTTTTGGGCAACTTTAAAGTTCTAAAATAATCGATTTCATGAGGAACAAAGATTTATGAAACTAAGTTAAACTATTCAAAATTCAAAATACAACCATAAAGACGCCCGCATATGATCTCCAATCTTCTTAGTTTTCTGGTCGTCTCAAACAATTGTTGAGCTCAAACCTTCTCCATTTCCCTATGTTGTCTTCCTTTTTGTCTGCTTGGACTGGCGCAACACTTGAGACATTTTTTTACAGGTTTTACTATAAGTTAACGAAATACATAATTGACAGTTTGTTTTTGTAAATGAAGTTTGTAGTTACTTTTCCAAGTCAACTAGACAATAGCACAATAGGAAAAAGATCAAATAGAAGCTGATGAAAAAGGAAAGCTTCCAAGACAGCGAGAGTGGGAGCAGCAGCACTTCATGCATTATGAGCCCTCAGACAACTGTTGCTCTTGGTGGAACGCCCATCTTAAGTGCAAAGCTTTGTGTGAGTTCTTTGGAGGCACAGAAATCGAATTACTGATATTCTCATGCAATTCTAAATGACGTTTCCCAACATCATTTTTCTTTGTGAAAATTTGAATTAAAAGTTTTTGAATTTTTGTTTATAATATTTTCAAAGTGACGTGTTTATATTTACGTTTACGTTCATGTTTTTTAAAAGCCGGATAATAACTAACCACATTTATAAATAAGTTATAAATATTTCATTTAACTTTCATTACTTCTCTTAAATGACCTAACTACACTCAATCCCACTTTCCCTAACTCCCAATAACCCTCTACTGTTCACAAATCCACAACTTCCATCCACAAATGAACTCATCAAGAACCCTCATGAGCACAGGCTTGGTGTTGCTAGCGATCTTCTGTGCGGCAGACGCCTTAAAGTGCTACAAAAGTCTAGGTTGCAATGTGGGTGATGTGAAAACAGTTTCGGAGTGCGACAAAGATGAAGTTTCTTGTCTCATTGTGCATCTTAAAGTTGACGGTAAGGGGTTTGATAAGTCTTTGGGTTTGTGAGTATGAAATGTTCCATTTAGCAGCCTTTTCTATTTTAACGTCCATTTATATTTTAGCTGTTTTTGAGTTTAGTTTGTTTCTCAAAGCTTTTTATGAAATATAGAAAGTTTCTTTTTATACAAATTGTATTCAATAAATTTCAAAATTCTTTTTGTCAATCTATTGAAGAATCGATTAATTTTCAACCCATTTTAATTCAAAATCCTTTCCCTCACTACACCACCACATCGCAACCACCGGGAAGTATTCTACTCATCTTTAAATATGCATGAGCTGGCTATGGGTCCTGCACTTAAATGAGTAAAAGTTATGGCGTTTAGAGGAATTTATTTATTAAAAACCGATTTCTTTTGATCTTTTGTTGAAGTTTTAATTTTACTTCATAATAAATTATATTTATAAATATATTTTGTTATTTAAAGTAACAATTTTTCTTTTTAAGATGAGTGGAATGCAAACCAAAATAGATTTTAAAAAACTGTTGCTTTAAATATATTAATTATTATAACTAAAAAAACATGAAACATAAAAAATATAAGTGAGCAAAATACAAATAAAAGAGAAGTTCAATTGTAAAATATGCTCGATTACTTTTAATCGTTTGAGTCCGGGACCAGTAGTAAGCGCAGGAAAAAATTTCTCATTTGAAGATGATTAGAATGCAAACCGCAACCACCACATGAAAAGAGATTTGTCAGAATGGCTGTGCTCGTGGTGGTGAAAACGGGTGTAAGTTCCAGAATTACACCAAGACTAGAGACCCAACTACCGTTGTCTTTGTAGGAAAAATATGCCACTGCCCGAGTGAGCAGTTGTGGTTGTTGTTGAGGTTTTCTCAACATTTGTTATTGCTATATTTGTATTTTCTGTTTTCTCTTTAAAGTTAGTTAAGACATTCTTCTTACTTTTTCATTCTTTTCTATTTTAACGTCTATTTCATCACTCAATTTCATACTTTTTGTTCTTATCACAGATGACTTGTGCAACACCGAAAACTTTTTGAATAATAGCATTGTGACAACCCCTGTGACAGCCCCTGTATGTGTTACTATCCCTGTAACAACCCATCTCTCTGGAAGCAAGTTTTCAACGCCTATGAATTCAAGAACTGTCTCAACCACCGCTTTTGTCGCTGTTGTGGTCTCTGCAGTCATGGCTGCATTTTTCATTAGTTGATGAGGGGTGCATGAGTGGTGGAGAGTTCTTTCAATCGATTTATCATTGTAAAATTCAAACATTCATAATAATTTGAGAAGCCCTGTATATTAATACAAGTTGTAATATACAAAATTCGATTTTTTTAAAGATATGAAATATTCTGTAGCCTTATTTGTTATAAGATATGTCAGATAAACAAAACATAATAAAATACAATGAAAACCACAACAACTACAATATCTTTACAAAAGATCATTTCAAGACTGACTTTATCGCTCTACATAGAACTTTGTTGATAATTTTATATATATGTTTTTTCTATCTTCATCTGTGATCACATTTTGATAGTTAATTGTTATTCAAAGGTTTTATTGATGTGCTTCTCGCACAATTTGGGAGAAAAAAAAATAATGTTCGTAGTTATACAAATAAATTATTACAAATTTCATTTACATGAGTTAAATTCTTCGAGTTTTATAGATTGACTCCTTCACCCAATCAACCGCTTTCTCTCGAACCAATCAACCCTCAACCCCCCTCTCCGCTCCCAATCAAACCTCAACAACCATCTCTGGAAAGCTTTTAGAGTGGGTTCTTCTGGAGGCCCAGTAATCAAATTAAGAACCCTATCATCACAAGTCGTGAAGGAATTCCCAAACATCACATTTTCGTGGAAAAAAATCAAATTTGAGGTTTTGGAATTTTTGTTTATAATATTTTCAAAGTGACGTGTTTATATTTACGTTATTCTTCAAGTTCAACTTATCTTTCATAATCCCCTTTAAAGTTTAGTGTAGTTAGATCATATAAAGTTTAAATGATCTAACTACACTCAATTCTACTTTCCCCAACTCCCAGTCTCCCTCTACTCTCCACAAATGAACCCTTATGAGAAAAGACTTTTTGATGCTTACTTGTGCAATACAGAAGACCTTTTACCTAAAGACATTACAACAACCCCTGTGACAAACACTGTGATAGTACCTGTCTCTGGAAGCAAGTTTTCAACGCCTATGAATTCAAGAACTGTTTCAACCACCGCTTCTTTGGCTGTTGTGATCTTTGCAGTCATGGTTGCATTTTCCATGGGTTGATGAGGGGTGCATGAGTGGTGGAGAGTGCCTTTAATCTGTTTTATTATCGTAAACTTCTAATTATTCAGGAGGTTTTAGGTAATCTCGCACTGTCTCAATGAACATTCCAAAGTACTCTGATAGGAGTCTTTGTTTTTCCTAAAAAATCTGTAGAGAGGTCTATTTTTATTTTAACTTTTTTTTTAAAACACTCATTTTTCAGGCAGATTTAGATTTTATTTGCTATGAAAAATAAGACGGAGAAAAATATGTCAGGGAAGAATCTATAGGGAGTTGTCGCTAGTACTGGAAGTTGGCTAGGAGATCGCCCAGGTTTGGAGCTGAATGCGAAATTTGATTTCAGAAAAGTATTCAAAAACGTTAAATTTTGAGCATTGTCAAAAAAATAGATTTTTGATCGTCATTTCCAAAACAATAAAAAAGCCGAATCATTTTTTAAAAAGAAAAATGAAATTTTTCTTTGATTTCATAAAGACAATGTAGCTTACTGAGTGAACTTCTTGAACTTAAATTGGAGACAAAGCAAACTTCTATATTTGATTTGCATACAATTCATGTCGCGGCTCCTGCATCGATCGTAATCTTTTGTAACAAAGGTCCTTTATTGAAATGGAAAAGAGATGTGCGTCCCATTTTCTGTGTTCTAATTTAAATAAATTAAAAAATAATCTAATGGAATATATAAATAAATTACAGTGTCGAATATATATAACCTGAGAGTGTTTAAACTGTTTGAACTTTATTGTTTCTGTTTTATTGATCATATCTCGATATTTTAATAATTGAATCGGGGAACACCTCTCTTGAAATCTCGATGTTGCTCCAAGTGGTGTTGGTCTTCTCAGTGTGGTCTCAAGGCTTCAAGTACGTAGTTGGAAATTTCACGGTGAAAATCGTGAAAGTTTCTGAATTCAGAGCTGTGGCCTGTTTAGGAAAAACAGTAGTGAGAAGCTTGCAGGCAAGGAGCTTGCTTCACTGCTTGAGTTACTGCTCCAGCTACCCAGATTGTAGCCAGCTCAGGTTTTCATTGTGCTCTTCCTGCTATTTTTACTTATGACTTTTCAACAACCCTAATAATTTTTTTTAAAAGCACCATAATTGAAATTACTGCCACTACAACTGAAACTAGTTATACGACCAAAATGAACCCTACTCAAAATACACCTTGAATGAGATTACCTTCAACCAAAATGTACCTTGGACAAAAAATATCTTTAAAATAACCCTTAACAAAATTACACCTTGGATTAGGGTTAAGGTCAAAGTCTATTTTTAAGGTATTTTTCATCGAAGTCCAAATGTTGTTGAAAAAAATTTCGTCCAAGATCTATTCTGGGTAAAGTCTATTTTGATTCTAATTAGAGGTCGGACCGGGTACCCGATCTGACCGGGTACCCGCGGGAACGGGAATGAAAATTAATTTCGGGACGGGAAAAGTCGGGAACCGGGAATAGGTTTTCGGGACGGGAACGGGAACGGGAATCAAAATTCAGATCGGGAACGGGAAAAGACGGGAACGGGAATCAACTTTTAAATCGGGAACGGGAAAAACGGGAATAAAAGTTATTGGGATTGGATTCTTTAACAATGATTTTTCAGCAAACTTCTAAGTATGGAAATCTTTATTTCATCGATACTCCGTACTTAAAATAAGTATTAAATGCAATAGAAATGTATAACGAAGCCACCATTGCCAATGTCGAAATCTCCAACACTACATTTGAAGTTGCTATGATGAGTCCAAAGATTAGGGAGATTAGAACAAATGGGTGATGATGAAAACTTTTCAGATGAAATCAAGCTGGTCAGTTATATTATTTTAATTTTATAAATTAATACTTTGAATTTGAATGATTAATTTCCAAATGATTGCTCAGTTGATCATTTCGACAAAAGAAAAGATGCCATTGATCTTATTCATATGACAGCATGTCTGTTGCATCCCCAGTATGAAAGAATAATAGGAAAAAAGTTTGGGATAGAAAAGAAATAAATACCAAGACTTTCATTAAAGAAAATTTAATTCTATTTTTTACAGCCAGACCAAGCTGCAGTGCCGTTGAGAGGAAAAACAAATGATGGGTATTTAGACCTATTATGTTTGTTTTTATAACGTAAAAATTATAATAAAATTATTATACTATCAAATTATACGAATGATTTTATATTTGCAGTTTTGGAGAATAAGAAAGTTGTCAAAAAACATATTTCTAACATTCTTGAAGAATTAGTAATAATGAACGAAGAAAAAAATTCAGAAGAGGATGAATTGTACAAATATTCACAATTACGTCCCAAAAAAATTGCAAATTATAAAGATGTTTTATTTTATTGGCATAAAATGAGCAATTTTAAAATACTACAAGAAGTAGCCAAAATTTTGTTTAGTATATCTGCAAGTTATATTCGCTGTAAACGGAATTTTTCAATATGTGGTCGTTTAACTTCAGACCCAAAATCATCTCATTTGAAAGCTGAAACTCTTAACGGTTTAACCCGTGTAAAAAGCAATAATGACTTGATTGAATTACTCAAAAAACAATGACTAACTTCAATACTTTAATTTCAATAAATATTTGAAATTTAAATCGTGTTTTTTTTTATTTTATTAAAAGAAATATTCTTTGACTTTCAAATAATGAATTTTAAGAAATGTTAGAACTAGCAAGTTTGGGACCAGTGAAAACGGCAGCGAAAATGAATAAAAAAACAAAAAGCTTTCGGGAATGGGTCGGGACGGGAAAAAAATTTCGGAAACGGGAAAGGACGGGAATCAAAATTCTGATGTCCCATCGGGAACGGGACGGGACGGGAAAACAAATTTCGGGAACGGGACGGGACCGGGAATGAAAAATCGTCCATGTCTGACCTCTAGTTCTAATCCAAACAACTACTACCACCACCACACACAGGATCAGGTACCAAAGTGGCACAAAATCTTGTGTTTATTCAAAGAACGACGGAGTTTCACTGCTCAAGTCTCCTCCATGCCGTGAATATTTGCCGAAAAGTGAGAATAAAAGATACTTTCATGCTTTTGTGTGCACTTTTATATAATTTTAGATAGAATAGTTCCAAACTATTGGAAAAATATGGCTACGCCTATTTATACATTCATCCAAACAGATTTTTGTCCTACCGGTTTCAAGCAGTTGGGAAACAATCAAACGTGTTTAAAACTCTTGCGAGAAAGAATAACCTGGTCCCAAGCCAACATGGCGTGTCGCAACCAGACCACCAACTCCAGTCTGCTCACAATAAAAACCACAGCCAAGAGAAGCGATTTGAATCTCTATCTGAACGTCACTCTAGGTCTGTCAATTGTCACTACACATGCACAGCTATTTATTCTTCAAATACCAAATTTAAGAATTACACTTTCTTTAATCCTTAGGTAACGACGCCTGTCTGAACAGCGGCTCCAGTCCATCATATCCGGTGTGGACGGCAGGCGTGAATTACCCGAATGGTAGCTTCTGGAAGCCCTTCGACCAGCTTTTGGATTTCGGAATCTCTATGACCTTTTGGAGAAAATTCCAACCAGAAAACCCATTGAAGCACCAATGTGTGCAGTTGTTGACCAAGATGGAGTTCAACGACTATTTGTGCTCGTTTACTTACTGCGCGATATGCGAAGTGGAAAGGTTGGTGTGAATGCTGAGAAACTGAACAAAGAGGTCTCACTGCGGTGTGCCTGAATCGCTTGGCTGTTTGTGTTTTGTGGTAGGTCAATAAGTTGCTTTCTCTTTGATGCACGTGTTTTTGATAGATTTAATCGTTGAAACAATTTGAGATCAGTAGAAGTCTATCTTCTTTTACTACTATACATTCAGTTTTACTTGAAGATATTACAGTTTTTAAAGCAGTAGTAGTCAATTAATCAATAAATTTATTTATAAAGCGCTATTTTGGAATCATTTTCGCTTAATAAAAATTCTAAATTACTCGAAAAATATTTAATAAAAAATTTTCAAAAAGAGTTTACTCTTTGGTTTGGTAAATACTTATCTTTATTGAACAAAATTTCAAAATTCGAACCACATCATAAAATCATTTCACGAATGCCAAGATTACGATACTTGCAACGAAGACATTTTCAATGCCCACACGCAATGCCATCCCCGCCGATTCTGCAATCAGTTGAGATAGAATATGATTAATGGAAGATTGGAAATAATTAAAAATTTAATTTAAATAATTAACCGAATTCATAACAGTTTCATTTTTAGATGATGTAACCCCTGTGCGTAAAGTCGGACCAAAAGTATTTGGCCCAAAACCGACTGAAACTCAATTCGGCCTCAAATCAAATTTTCGGCCCAGCTCTTATCCAAATGTCTTAAATTAATGATCGTTAACATTTTTTTACTCAAAAACTGACTTTTAACAGAGATTTCGCCTTCATTTGAAACCACTTTCAATGCTTCTGTTAAAAACATTAGAAAAATATTATTTAGGAAATGATGTTTTAACAAAATGATAATAAAAGATAAGATTTAAATGATGATTAAGCAGGGCTTAATATTGGTTTTAACAAGTAAGTTATGATTCTAAAATACATTTACCGAGTTGTGTTTTCCGAATGATTTTCCGTGCTTGAAGAATTTAAAATAATTAAAATACCGTTTTTTTAACTCTAGTATTTAGTTTCTTTTTTTATATTTCTTAGAGACAATTACGATAACTTGTTTCATAGGTATTCAATATATATTTCTTAAAACTAAATTTAACAGAAAACACAATCAACTTATAAATATCCATTAACCAAATTCACACTAAAAAAGTTTTCAACTAATTTCATTTTCAGCCACTTACCACACTTGAACAAAACATTTTTCTCCGAATTCTGAAGCTCAGTGCCGGATGCAAAGCAGCATTTCTCATTCTTGGGAGCATCTTCGTCAAACTGGAAGCCGAAAGAACAGTTCTGAGCGCCTCTGACGTGCAGTAAATCGCATATGGACCTGCATACATCGAAGGACTTGATGCCCTTTTGAAATACGCAGTTGATGCTCTCGACACCGAACTGATTCTCCCACTCGCAGACTGTAAAAATGCTTGTGCTTTTGAAAGGTTTGATAGTTCAAAAATGAAGCTTTTGGAAATCAATTGGCCAAATAAAAATGGAATGCTAATAGGATCTAATTAAATATTTTTTTAATTGTTATATTCTTCATATCTCAGTGCTATTACACGAATAGAAATTCGTCTTTTCATATTTTTTCTTGTGTTTCTTGCTTTCACAAGGCCCTTCCACCGTCCTCTCCTCACTAGCTACTAGGTGATAACAGGAATCGAACTCACGACGTTCGGTGTAACGACCCGGCGTCTCAACCATGACTTCTTAACCGTTAACAATATTAAAACAAAAGATCAACTGTTAGTGTCAGAGATTAACTTCTCATGAAGACCATTTTAAATTACTGTAGAATTTTTAAAATTAGTTTTAATTTGATTTAATGCCGAAATAAATTTAGAAATAGTCTTTATGAAATCATCCGAAAGTAAGAACAACTGAAAACTAACTTTTCTGGGATTTCCCCATTTCTAATGAGTCTAAATGGCCCGTGTCTGGTAGGGATGATGGTCCAAACTTAACTATTAATTTCTCATGACTATTTGCTCATGAAATTTTTGAAGACAACTTTTCCTAACCATATAGAAGAAATAGAGTTAGAACTTTACGGGTAGAGCTGTTAAAACTCATTAATTGTGAAATGAAAAAGAAAAAAAGATAAAATGCTGCTTGAACGACTCTAAACAACATCATTGTCAGCTATAGTCGCATGAAAACGAAAGTATTTCTAATTGATAGCGAAAACTAAAACTTTTAAATTATTCAAAATGTCGTTTAATTACTGTAAGGGGGGAAGTATCCTCCAGATTCGTATTGGGAGGCCGCTGGAATCGAAAATTTTACATTTTTAATTATGCTTTCATCACTTAATTATCACTTAATTATCACCTATTGTCATCTAAATTTCATGGTATATCATTATTTGGAGAGTTATAATCTTCATGAATTTTCGATATTCTCGATTGGTAGATTCAGGTCTGAAAGAGTCTTAGATAATCAAGCAGAAGCATCAAAAAGACTACTAAACAGTTTTCATGAAATAAATGAAATAATAATTGATCGAATCTTCAGGAAACAAGCCAAACAGGGCAAACCAACCACACGCGTAATGGGAAGAGCCTTCAAGCGACTTCGTTTGCATCGTCTTGCCGAAACGACATTTGTTCTCTGAGTCGATCCAGTCGAAGCCGTGCACGCAGCCTCCGAGGAACCTGTTACGGTTGCAGTTCATGAGGCATTTGGCGAAAGTCTTCAGCTCCGGCATTTCATCGTATTCTGCCGCTATTGTGTTTTCCTTTATGGTGTAGTTGCAGCCTGGAGAGAATATTTGATTGAGAAATGTATTTATGCATTCAAATATTTGATTTTTTGATTACTGAATTTTAAAGCAACGCATGGAAAACTGATTTTTTAAAATATATAAATAAATATATAAATAAATCGCTTAAACACAAGCAAGAGCTCACTGCACATGTAGTGATAAAATCCTTCTTTTGGCTCGCTGTCAAAGTCACGGGCAAAGTAACATTCTCCCCCTTCCCCACTCGCCTTCCAGATGAATCCGTAGCTACAGCTCAGGGTGTAGTTTTTGTAACATTCATTTTTGCAAACAGAAAAAGTTATCAGGTCGTTTTTCCGTTCAGCGCCTTTCATATAGGTGTCCGCTTGGATTTGCCAGTGACAGTCACCTGAAATTAGTTTAAAAACTTTTATTTTTTCAAATTGAAAGATTTAAATCATTTGAACCATTTGTTGTGTAGAAAAAGCAAAAACAAATGAAGAAGGAAACGAAGTATTTTGCCATTTCAGCTTTCATTGATAAATATCATGACATCAAATTGATCAGTTTACGGTTTTAAAAATTCAATTTCGATGCGCTAAGGTTTATAAAAAACAATGAATCTAAATTTATTTATTTTTTCGAATAAGTTATGATCAGATGATCATTTCGCAATCATTTGAATGATATATTCGGTTAGTCACTGTGGGGCCTCTCTGAAATCTTCTCCTGCAATAGTTATTTTTCGGTTTTCTCAGTTATAACTAAAATAAGAACAAGCATTATCTGTGAAACTTCTATACGAGTCGATTTTAATAATTCATAAAGCTGCGTATAACACGAATAGACTTCCAGGCCGCATAGACTCCTGTTTTCAATTCGTCCCTAAGGCATCGGTTGCACTCGAACCTAAGACCTTTAACCTTTGGTCAAGCCAAGAGTCGTTACACACTCGGCTACCCGTTCACCGAGTTTTAAACATAATTTTACAGAAGCGACATTGACTTGAATAATTGTAAAGCATTTATTCAATTAAAGAATCATACATCAATAATTTTCAAAATTCGCATTATGGCATCATCATTTCAAATGCTGTAGAATCAATTTCTCAAGAATCCTCTAGTGACTTCTACATCTCAAAGACATCTTTCAAGGCCAGTTCTGGCTTGTCGTAGCCGATCTCTTCCAAAGTGGGGATTCCCAACTCATCCATCGTCCCTTTGACTTCGGACATCATGTAGGGCCACAAGACAGCTGGGTTTGCGGCACATTTCTCCTGATTATTGAGGTTTATTAAAGAGTTAATGAGTAAATTAAAATTATTTCAAACCTAATTATTTAAAATCAATAAAAATTGAATAATTAAATAATTAAATTTTAATGAGTCTTTAACCAATTTTAATAGACATAATTTGCAGAACCTTGAGAGACTCAAGGTAGCGAATAGACAGTGAAAAGTCGTTTACACGTCTGCAGGCATGCAAAATGGCCTTAACGATCTCAGGTTCGGGCACAAGGTCATGGCCAAACAGATCATTGATGCCCTGGTCAATTGGGATTGAATTTAGATTCTAAACTTTAGATTTTAGGATAATCATTTATAAAATATAAATTAATATATTCAATTACAATCTAAAATGTGCAATTAGTATTCCAAAACACGATTAACATTCATGAACACAATTGATATTGCCAAACCTTTCTCAGTTCCCAGCCGTCGATGGTGGGTTTGTTGAAGAATTCGAGGTAGCGCTTGTCGAACTCTGCATCCGTCTCGGTGTGGCTGTGTGCCAGCCTCACTGGTGCTGCCAGAACCACTGGTAGGAGAGTATTTAAATTCTAAAAGGGAAAGTGATGAGATGGCGAGAATGAAAATGAAAGAAAAAGCTTATTCAATTATTAAACTTTTTTACAATTTAGGTTAATTGGGAAAACTTGAAAATAGAACATTTTAAAGCTTTTTTCATATTTATAAAAAATAATATAATTCAAATAATATATTAATTTAATTTATTTATAATAATAGTATTCCAATCATGCGAGACGATTTGCTAGTAAAAGAAAATTAAAACAACATTTAAGATTACCCTTTGACTTTACAACACTGGTCCTCAAGAGAGGTGAGAAGGTTCTGGCACTAAGTAATCTCCTAAAGGCCATTTCGAAATGTTGATTCAAGCAAAAAAGAACTTGGAGGTCAAACTACTCGCATTCACTGTAGTTTCACTTTTAGTTAATAACTAATTTGTTTGGAATTTAAACTATATTTATTATTTTAGTTTTCAAAGTAAAAACTTTAAGTTAAGATTGGAACTTGAAATTTAGTTTTTTAAATATTTTTTATATATTGAAGTATCATTTAAAAGGCAAAAAATCTTTGAAAAATTAGCACACACAAAAAAACTAATACAAATGTTCAAAATATTCATTCAGTTTCATTCTGATTGTAAAATATTAATGTCTGAAAGCCATTCGAAAAAACCTGAGCCTAAAAGAGCCTAAAAGTAAACATTTAACAACATTTTAAAGAGATTAATTCATCCAAATTGTTCAAAAATTCACTGCAGATATCATAAAAATAGGTCGAATTGTTTTTATACAAATAACCTACAATTATTTTAAGTGTCATCACCATGAATGGTGTTATAAAACGTGAAAGCTCTTTGTAATAAATCTGTTTAGTGTGAATTCGTTGTGGTATTACTGGATTCATTTAAGCGATGGTTATGATGATGGTGATGATGATGATGGTGATGATGGTGATGATTATGATGATGGTGGTGGTGGTGGTGATGATGATGATCATTGTTATGATTATTATAAAGATAACGTTGACAATAATGGTTAAGAAATATGAAGGTTTGTCAATCTAATCTAAGGGGTTTTCAAATGCAGCAAAATCAAAATTATGCCAGAATAAATTTAAAGAAATATAAAACAAACAACAAATATACAATAAAATATATTCAAAATTATTGATTTAGATAGGCAGTAGTGGTGTGAAATGGTAAGTCAAGTGAGTTGTGATGGAATGGTTTTGATTAATTGAGTTTAAAGTGCTTTATAGTGAAACAATGTATACCAGCTTGATTTCATTTTCATATATTGACACAGAATATATAGATTAAAAATATGCAGCATCAAAAATACGAGTTGATCTAGCGTAAAGTTACAAGAAAGGTTACAGCGGGAGGAGGGGAGAAGGATGAGGGGGGTATGTGAAGGTGATGAGAGGGTGATGTGAAGGTCATGTGAGGGTCATATGAAGGTGACGTGAAGGTGGTGTGGAGGTGATGTGAAGGTCATGTGAAGGTGATGTGAAGGTCACGTGGAGGTGATGTGAAGGTGATGTGAAGGTGGTGTGAAGGTGATGTGAAGGTCATATGAAGGTGACGTGAAGGTCAGCGGTGGTAGGCGTACAGGGCGGCGAGGAAGGAGTGCGCCGAGTGCGGGAAGTCGCTGAAGTAGGCGTCGAGTCGCAGGCGGAAGAAGGTCGCCATCTCGAGGTACGCGTCCCTGCTGCTGCTGCCAGGCAAGTACATGTGCTCGTTCCGGAACGTGTACGCGTGCACCCTCAGCCCGCGTTCGTGGCACCTGTGTGTGTGTGTGTGTGTGTTGCTATGTGTGTGTGTGTGTGGCTATGTGTGTGTGTGTTTGTGTGTGTGTAGTGTGTGTGTGTGTGTGTGTGTGTATGTGTGTGTGTGTGTGTGTGTGTGTGTGTGTGTGTGTGTGTGTGTGTGTGTGTGTGCGTGACTACCTAGAGATGAGGTCAGTAGCACCTTCCTCACTAATGATCTGATCTTTTCTTGGCGCAACGCCATACAACCATCCTGCTAATCTGCAATGAGATAATTAGTTTATAAGATAAATTTAAAATATTAAACAAAAATGATGATAATAAAAATAAAAATAATCATTAAAAATATATATTAAAAACCATTAATCCAAAACATAATTGTTTACCAGCGATAAATTAAACAAAGCCAATTCATTCATGAATAAACGACTCACTCATCAAGAGTCGAATCAGACAGATTCACAGGCGGCTTGGTGAGGTAGAGGAGCGGAAGATTGGTCAGCTGCCTGGTCCTGCGCAGACTCTCGAGGTCGAAGGACTGGATGAAGCAGCGGAAGGTGCGTCTGTCCTGGCACCCGTTGGCGAGCATCTCGTTGACGACGAGGCCTTCGAACGAGGCAGACGCTGGCACGTGCTGGTTGTAGAAGGCGGGGTCCTTCAGTTCGACGTGGATGCCGACGCTCCTGTTCGCCCCGAATGCGATCTGTGTGTGTGTTCGTGTGTGTGTGTGTGTGTTCGTGTGTGTGTGTGTGTGTGTCGGTGTGTGTATTCGTGAGTATGTGTGTCGGTGTGTGTATTCGTGTGTATGTGTGTGTGTTCGTGTGTGTGTGTGTCTGTTTGTGTGTCGGTGTGTGTAGTGTTTGTCTATCTATTTACAAACACATGTGTACATGCATGTTCACATACATACACACACACACACACACACACACACACACACACACACACACACACACACACACACACACACACACACACACACACACACACACACACCTGCATCATCTGCTTGAGGGTGGCTAGAGGGAAGAGACCGTTGTACTGCTGGTTCCTGTAGGCTCTTGATTCCACTTTTTGCAGACTGTATCATCATCATCATAATCATAATCATCCCCCTCGATATTACAACCTTTCCACCATAATCATCCTCTAATAATAATAATAAATAATAATTGTCATTTTTGTATAGCGCCCGGGCACGCAACTGAAGCGCTTTCACTGCGTCGTAATGCAATAAAGAAATAAAAGTAATTATAATAGTAATGTTATGAAAAGGAGAGCAAAGAGTAGCATGGAGTAATTATTAAGAATGATAGGCTAAGTTAAAGTAATGAGTTTTCAGTTTGGCTTTGAATGTCGAAAATTGGTTGATGCTTCGAAGTGCAGGTGGAAGGGCATACCAAGTTGTTGGAGCTGCGTGACGGAAAGCTATTTTTGAGATGTTGTTTGTAGTGGATTCTTGGTTGAGGAGAAGAGATGAAGATGAACGCAGTTGTTTGTTTGATGTTTTTTTAGTTATGAGTTTTCTGAGATATGACGGTACTGAGGTTTGAAGAATTTTGAATGTGGTGATGGCTATTTTAAAGGATATTCGAAAATCTATAGGAAGCCAGTGGAGTTTTATAAGATTTTCCTTTGATGATTGAACAAGGTGATGGCCTGGGTAATCACAGTTGAGTGTGATTCTAGCCGCCTTGTTTAAAACTGATTGTAGACGATTTCTTTCTTGATTGGTGATATTATATAATAGCGAGTTACAGTAGTCAAGTCTGCTTAGTATTAGACATCGGGAAAGTGAGGCGGAGAGATCAGTAGTAATGAATGGGCGTATGTGTTTGATTGCTTTGAGATGATAGTGTGATGATTGGATGATAGATGTGATGTGGTTTTTGAAAGTGAGTTTGCTGTCTAGGGTGACTCCGAGTATTTTGAGAGTGTTATTGATGGGGATTTTATCTGAGTTGATGTTGACAGATGATATTGTGTTTAAACTATTTAATTGATAAGGGGTGCCTAGTTTTATTATTTCTGATTTAGTGGTGTTAAACTGGAGATAGTTATTGAGAAACCAAGTTTCCATGGTTTGTATGCAAGATGTGAGGTTACTAGTAGCTTGGTTGGATGTATTAGGTGTGATGAATTGAAGAAGTTGTATATTATCAGCATATTTATGGTAGGTTATATTGAATTGGTTGACTATATTTGAGATAGGTGAGATGTATGTGGTGAAAAGAAGCGGTCCAAGAACAGAGCCTTGAGGAACGCCGTGTTGTATATTGGTTGGTGATGAGATGTGTGTACCTAATAATAATCATACACCATCAACACCACCACCGCCCAACCACCCATCATCAACGTAACCACCTGCTGATCTCCTCAGAGGTGAAGTCGACGCTGAAGAAGTCGCGCCTCGTCTCGCCCGCCACCACGTACTCTCGCATGCGAGCCGCTTCGAACTTGGAGGCGACGTCGCTGCTGGCGCGCATCCAAGCCTCGTGCAGGCACCACACGTCGCCGTCGCCGCTCACCGCCGCGTCACACTCGATCACGTCGGCTCCCGAGTCGACCGCCGCCTGGTCGTCGTTGTGGTGGTCGTGGTGGTTGCAGTCGTTGTGGTGGTGGTGGTGTGGGGTGTTGGTAATGGTGGTGATAATAATGCTAATAATGATTATGGTAATGTTAATAATAAGAATAATGATAATAATAATAAGAAGAATAATGATAATAATAATAAGAAGAATAATGATAATAATAAGAATAAATAATGATTACGAGCAATATTATAGTGGCGTCTAATAAGAACTTTAAGACCACTGCAAATGTTCACTCACTACTAAGCCATAGACACACTCGAAACCACATTCTTTGGGTTCAATCCAAATCCAAAAATACCCCAAAGCCCTTACCCACTGAGCCACCCATGCGGCACCTGGTAGGCCTGTGGGGTGTGCTCGGGCAGGACTCCACTGGCGCCCCTGTGGGCAATCACCAAGGGCTTCTTGGTCTCGAGGCCTTCGATGTGATGCTCGTAGTGGTGCTGCATGTCTGCCCTTGGAGGGAGTTGTGGAGTGGGTGGAGTTTTGTGGTTACCTGGAAGTGTGTAAAGTAGTGGAGCAATTAGTTTTAATGATTGGTTATGATTAAATGGTCTTTGATCTCTGTAGAGTTAATGGAATATTTATTCAAATAAAAGCTTTTGTTATAGAAACACTTTGAAGTTTAGTAAATTGTGCCACTATCAATTTTAGGCCTGAAAATTAGAAAGTTTAATATGAGTAAATAACCAAGTCCTCCATATGAACACTTTAATACTTTATGAATATTAAACTTTATAAATATTAAACAATATACATTTCAAAGCTTAAAATGTAATTTTAAGTTTAATGATGATGAACAAAGTAATGACAAATGATAGACACCTGCTAATGCTCCACAGCTTCCCTGTTCCTTTTCTAGCATTTCTTATTTGAGCTTTTGACGTGAATCGATCAATAGAGAAGTAAATTAAGAAATAAATATTCGAAATCATCAGCGTTACAATTAAGACTTTCTGCGTTGTCAATTTAAAGTTCCATCGGCTTTTTAAAATATATTTGTGAAAAGATTCTTCTCGTAGATTTTCGTTTCTACCTTGTTCATTGAAACTTTTCTGCATGTTTATTTGAATCATACTAATGTTGTTGAATTTATCCACTCCATTATTCGGAGACTTATTGTTTACGCCGTTGACACTGTTGTTACTTGATATTCTCATCATCTTCTGTGTTAAATACTTACAAAAATTAATTTTATAATTAATCTTGTTAAAATTTACTAATGAATGATCATCATAAGACCTTTAACTTTAGATAAAGGTTTTAAAAGTTGTTACATATATGAGAAAATAATTTTTACGTTTAAGTAGACTAAGAAACAAGAAAATTAAGTAGACTAAGTTACAAGAAATTTTTTTAAAAAAATTTTAACAACAAAAAACTGAAAAATGCAAATTTCATGAGAAATTGAAAAGTCTAATCAAATTTTATAATTAAAGAAAATCATAGGCTCGTGGGCGGCGATCCTAGGGGGTCCTGGCGTCCGGGACCCCACACTTTTTGGTAGTGAAGGAGTCGTATTAATCTGGACCCCCCCCCCTTTTTCAAACTCTTGTTTTGCTACGATAAGAATCGTCAGCCATGGTATAAAACATAATGTTTCTATAGTAATACATTGTGAGAAAGTGTAGTTATAGTGATAGGTGTCTAAAACAAA
>OX030968.1:3550845-3558345 GCA_943735955.1 Piscicola geometra | reverse complement strand
TCATGCTGTTGATAATGATGATATCACTACTAAGCAATATCGTCTGGGAACACACCAATACTCACTACCACCACTATTTACGATTCATAGTCATAATTAGCAATATCTTCACCATCATCTTTATCATCATCATCATCATCATCATCATCATCATCATCATCATCATCATCATCATCATCATCATCACCATCATCATCATCATCATCATCATCATCATCATCATCATCATCATCATCATCATCACAACCCAGTCAGTCATACATCTCCAAAACCATTCTTCAGATTGGCTACATGGTTGTACGGCATTGGACCGTGGAAATACCAAATCATAAACGAAAACGGCCCTACAGACTTGATTGAAAGGTTAATAACGTTGAAAAGTTACATTTATATAATTTTGATTTTTTAAATTATTTTTTACTTTAAATATTGAGAATTTTTGGTGATTAATCTTACTTAAACTTGAATCAACAAGTCACTTTTGTGCAATTAATTCAGAGTTTCACCACAAATAAAATCTGTAATTCTTTATCCACTATATAGTTCAAATAATCAAAACCCCTATTTAACCACACACACACACTACACACACAAACACACACAGCAACAAACACACACATAGCAACACACACACACCCACACACACATACACAAACTCACACACACAAACACACACACACACATAGCAACACACACACACACACACACACACACACACACACACACACACACACACACACACACACACACACACACACACACACACACACACACACACACACACACACACACACACACACACACACACACACACACACACACACACACACACACACACACACACACACACACACACACACACACACACACACACACACACACACACACACACACACACACACACACACACACACACACACACACACACACACACACACACACACACACACACACACACACACACACACACACACACACACACACAGGTGCCACGAACGCGGGCTGAGGGTGCACGCGTACACGTTCCGGAACGAGCACATGTACTTGCCTGGCAGCAGCAGCAGGGACGCGTACCTCGAGATGGCGACCTTCTTCCGCCTGCGACTCGACGCCTACTTCAGCGACTTCCCGCACTCGGCGCACTCCTTCCTCGCCGCCCTGTACGCCTACCACCGCTGACCTTCACGTCACCTTCACATCACCCTCACATCACCTTTACACCACCTTCACACCACCTTCACATCACCTCCACATCACCTCCACATCACCCTCAAACCACCTTCACGTGACCTTCACATCACCTTCACGTGACCTTCACATCACCTTCACATCACCCTCAAACCACCTTCACATCACCTTCACATCACCCTCAAACCACCTTCACATACCCCCCTCTCCCCTCCTCTTGCTGTTACCTTTCTTGTAACTTTACGCTAGATCAACTCGTATTTTTGATGCTGCATATTTTTAATCTTTATATTCTGTGTCAATATATGAAAATGAAATCAAGCTGGAATACATTATTTCACTTTAAAGCACTTTAAACTCAATTAATCAAAACCATTCCATCACAACTCACTTGACTTACCCTTTCGCACCACTACTGCCTCTAACTCAATCATTTAAATTAAACTATATTTTATATTTCTTTTTTTTGTTTATTTTGTATTTCTTTACATTCATTTTTTTCATATTTTTGATTTTTCTGCACCAGTAAAAATTTATATTTTTTAATCCTCGTCATCGTCATCATCGTCCTCATCATCACCATCATCCTCAACAACATCACTTAAATGAATTCAGTAATACCACAACGGATGCGGAGTAAACATCATTATCATCATCATCATCATCATCATCATTTATGTATTTTAATAATAATAACACTTTTTTTTATTTAAAAAAATAATGACAAATATTATTTTTATTAAATTAATTATATTTGTTATATTATTAAATATATATAAAACATTAGTTAAGTTAAAATGAAAAACCATGGAATTAATAATCTACAATTAATGATAAAACATAGTTCAGTCAATCAGTCAATCAGCCCAAACGACCATCGGCGTACCCCAGCCACCCACGTCTCGGTGACAACTGCAGAAGCAGCTGAACGAGGATCAGCGACGATGTCCCGGTCAATGACGATGAAGTCAGCTTGGTAACCGGGTAATAATTGGCCGAGCTGGGTCTCTTTACCCGCCGTGAATGCCGCTGCTGTGGTGTAGAGGTGGATGGCTTGATGGATGGTGAGACGCTCATCTGGTCTGGTAGGGAGTTGGTGGAAGAAAAAGGAAGGTAGGAGAATGATAGAGTGATGGGGAACGTTTATGAAAAAGGAATGCATTGTGGAAAAAAGAAATGATGGTGATGAAGAAAGGTAGTGAAGTGGTGAGATAAGAAAGAGGGGAAGGAATGAAGGCAATGAGACAAACGCATGACAACACACATGTGTGCTCTAACTTGTAGACATTCTTGTTCACGTCCACATTTCTCTCTCCCACCAAACGGAAGACTGCGTCGAATATGCCGAGGAGTGGTTGTGGAGGTTCTATCGGGGCATCGGAACTGCCAGACACATGCACGCCTGCGTGTCGTTGGTGAGAAAAAACACATATAACACACATAAACACATACATACACATACACACACACACACACACACACACACACACACACACACACACACACACACACACACACACACACACACACACACACACACACACACACACACACACACACACACACACACACACACACACACACACACACACACACACACACACACACACCGGCTTCGAGCAAGGTTTTCCAGGCGTAAGCATGTGTAGTGAGAAACTGTGGTAAAACCTTGTTGATCCATCTAATAATAGATTAAATTCATGATGATGATGATAATGATGATGAAGAGGATGAGGAAGATGATGATGATGATGATGAAGAGCATGATGAAGAGGATGATGATGATGGGGATGATGATGATGATGACGAAGAAAAATTTAATCGACACAACAAAGTCCTAAGGCAAAATCATGGAATGCATATCGTAATCAATGATTATAATAACTAATTATTGATTACAATCACTAATTATTGATTATAATCACTAATTATTGATTATAATCACTAATTAGTGATTATAATCAATAATTATTGATTATAATCACTAATTATTGATTATAATCACTAATTATTGATTATAATCACTAATTATTGATTATAATCACTAATTATTGATTATAATCACTAATTATTGATTATAATCACTAATTATTGATTATAATCACTAATTATTAATTATAATCACTAATTATTGATTATAATCACTAATTATTGATTATAATCACTAATTATTGATTATAATCACTAATTATTGATTATAATCACTAATTATTGATTATAATCACTAATTATTGATTATAATCACTAATTATTGATTATAATCACTAATTATTGATTATAATCACTAATTATTGATTATAATCAATAATTAATGATAATAACAATGATAATCAATAAATAGACACCTGCCGTCGGTGTTAACGAACTGTGGTTGAACGTTGGCAATGACGCCTAGACGCTTCATGCGAGGAATGAGGTCACTGCGCAGAATCTGTTGTGTATGTGTGTTTGTGTGTGTGTGTGTGTGTGTGTGTGTATGTGTGTGTGTGTGTGTATGAGTGTTTGTGGTGTGTGTGTGTGTGTGTTTCTGTGTGTGTGTATGTGTGTGTTTAGTTGATGGGATGGTGGTTTATGGGATAGTGGTTAGGGTTCAGATTATAATTATAAAACTATGGATACCAAAAAGTATTAATTGTCATTATTATTAACCACCTGGCAATGTATCAAAACAGGCCTATCCTTCGGGCCAAGACCGACCCTCTCAAACACCCTCAGTACCATCTCGACCGCTCGATCGCCGATCACATGCACCTCAACTCTGAAACCCTCAACGAGAGATGCCCGTCTGACCCTCGCTTCCAGCTCGCTCTGATGTGGTTTGTTACGTGGTGGAAAAGACAAAACGGACTAAAGTGATAAGACGAAAAGGACTAGATTGTTTAAGTTACGGTGATGTCTTATTTAAGACTTTTTAATATAAAAAGAGTTATTTAAAGAATAATTGATCATTTATTTTAATTTAAAAAAATCATTTTTCCGTTATTTATCAATGGTTATTCAAGGTTTAAAAAAGCTAGAAAAAAATAGACACAAACCTCAGTGATACAGAGGATTCCTTTGTTGCGATGGTCACATCGACTTTTGTGACTATAATCATCATGATCAAGGTGGAAACTATCATCATCACGATCGTCCTGGACACTATCATCATCACCAGTGTGCTGGACACTAACATCATCATCATGACCGTCTGGTAGATAGGGCCGACTGAGAGCAGCTGTTCGGGGACCCAGGGCACCGTCTGCGAAGAACTTGATCCTGCCACAGTGCAACATCGGAGGCCTGCCGTCTACAGGCGATGTTGGGAATGTGTGGCAGAGTTCATCGGATGGAATGGTGTATTTGTTGTTGTTGATGTTGTGGTTGGTGTTGTTGGTGTTGGTGTTGATGTTGTGGTTGGTGTTGGTGTTGATGTTGGTGTTGTTTGTGTTGTTGTTGTTGATGTTGTTTTTGTTGCTAGGCAACCAGCCGTACGTGCAATAGAAGATTCTGATTGGTAGTTGCTGGTTGTCATGGAGATGGATGAATTCAGACCACGTGTCTTTCTCGCAGGGATGGGCGGATGTCACTCCAGCCCGAAGTAGGTCATCAATGGAGGATTTAATGTAGGTCAACCTTTCCTCTTTCGTTTCTTTGGGTTTTAGTTTCAAAACATCTGAGAGAATACCTTCTTTAAGGATTCCATTGGGTTTGCCTGGTAGTGCTGTTTGTCCTGCTACATGTTCTGCTGGGTACCTCTCTATCCGTTCGGTGTCTGCGTGCGTTTCATTGATGCCTGTTGGATGGTAAGTGTTTGAAGAGGAAGAAGATGATGATGGTGATGATGATAGTGATAACGACGACGATGATAACTATGAAAGAAATTATTCCTATTATAGTGATGATGGTGATGATGATGATGACAAACCACTCACCAGCCAGGTCTAGCAATTTCTGGTTAACAACGGCAACGTGATAGCAAGACCTCCTTAAAAAGACTGGCACATCCCTACACACGTCATCAATGTCCTTAGCAACGGGAAAGCGTCCTAGGAGATCCTGTTCCCAACCAAAACCACTTATCCACTGGATGCCCGGATGGCTGGAGCGGTAGTGTCTGTAATGGTTGGACGGGTGGTTGAGTGGTTAAAGACTTGCCTGTCAACTCAAGGGTCTTGGGTTCAATTCTATGTAGAACCAGCATGAAAGTGTTAATCCAGACAGTTGCGTGTGTGTTAAGCGCCACTATAATTATTACTACTACTTTATTAAAATTTATTATTTGAAAAAATATTATTAATGCTTCTTTTAAAGCTCAAGAATCATTTAAAAAAAAAAAATTTTTCAAAAACATAATTTTTTATATTTAAACCTCATATTCATTTATCTCATTTTTATAATTATAATTATCAATAGCATCACTTTATCATCACAATTAATTTTCTAACTTTAGTTTATCCTGCAGTTGCTGGATGGATCGGCAGCCGGTGAGGTTGAGTTGGCACAGCTGTTCCCCGTGCCACGACATGTGGAGGTGGCTGTCGTGAAGGCCTGGAAGCACCAGTTGACCCTGTGGTGGATGGGATGGGGGTGTGGGATGGGGGTGGGGGATGGGGGTGTGGGATGGGGGTGGGGGATGGGGGTGTGGGATGGGGGTGTGGGATGGGGGTGTGGGTTGGTAAGTGGGGGAAAAGGGATGATGGGGAATGGGGTTATGGTGGTGGATGATTATGGGGTTTGGGATTGTAGTTGTGTAGGTGTGGGATGGGGTGGTGGAGTGGGATGGTTGTGGTGGATCGTGATGACCAAACAAAGACAACTTTCGATGCTTAGCAAGCAGAAGTTTTTTTATTAAACAAATAAAATTTTGAAAAAACAAGCGCTACACAATAGAACAGCTAGCCAATAGGAACCTTGCAGTCAGTGCTGCTAGCTTCCATGACGTACTGGGGTGGGTCATGTGATCCCAGCTGTTCTATCACTCCTGTTAGGAATGACAATGATTAGGTGATGATGATAGTCATGCGAAAAAATAAATGTGTCTAATGGATGAAATTAAATGGAATGAAAAATTATTTTTAAAAAAACCCATTTTGATGATTTATTAAAAGATCTCAAACCTGTTTGTGTGTTGAAGAGCATCCATGTATTAGTGGTGGTTGTATTGGAATAGATCTTGGCATTGTAGATTAGATGCAGGTTGTTGGGAGGTTTTGGAAGGTTCATGGTGGATTTAATATTGTGAAAATTTGATTTTGAATATTTTGACTTGATTGTGGATGTGAGTTGATGAGGTTTAACTGAAAATAATGAGATGAAATTTTTTAAACTATGTTTTTGTAAATTAGAATAAATTAATATTTTATTTGAAACCTTGCAAAGTAAATTTGTAAAATAATTTAAAAACAAAGTGCAGATAAGATAAAATATTGAAATAGAAAAGAAGATAAGATTGTCATAGGACTGAATGAATGATCTTAAGCTATCAGTAATTTTGATAATATAATAATATTCATAAAAAATTAGTTATTTATATAATTAATTAAATAATAATATAAATTAAGAAGCTTTGAAGAAAACCTAACATGAATATTTAAGAAAATTCAACATTTAAAAAAACTAATATATAAAAAAATAAATTTTCAATTAGCCTAAAGTAGAAAAATAAAATGTCATTAGAGTTTTGATGTGAAAAATTATTTTAAAGAAAAGTGCTTAAAATTTAAAATTGCCTAAAAGACTATAAATAGTATAATTATATTGATGAATCTAGAAAAAATACAATTATAATAAGATATATAAAAATAAATGTTGCTAAGTTCATTTTAGCCTGTAATTATTAAACCACTTTTGAACTAATTTAGTGCATCGCACATCTATTTTTCACCAAAGCATTTTATTCATGAAAGTTCATTAAAAATTTAATTTAAAATGTCACAGCCAGATGAAATAGGGTAATAAAATAGTTTAAATGTGAAAATTTGCACGTATATAAAGAATTAACAATAATAAATAAATATAAATTAAAATTTGATTTATCTTATAGATTCGTTTGTTACAATCACTGTACTAAAATAGAAACTTGTTGTTTAATAACAGTTATTATAACTATTTACTGAAGAATTTGATAAAAATAAAAATACTTCTTTTTTATTTTTTTTACCAACTATTTGTAATAAATTATTTCTTATCACAGAAAACTCTTTGTTGGGGGGCTCAGCTGGGAAACCACACAGGGTAATTGGCAATCTATTCTGAAAAAGCATTAAATACACAATTATGTAAAAACTTATTTACAAATCTTTAATTTAAAAATCAATTAAAATCACCATA
>OX030968.1:3515845-3545845 GCA_943735955.1 Piscicola geometra | reverse complement strand
TCTGCTAGTTAACAGTCGTTTGCAATACTTTCCGTTAAGTCTTTCAGAGATAGTACTTAGATGTTACGGCAGGCTAGTCAAACTCTTAATTTCAACCTTTTCAGAATTACACGTTTTTGTTCCTTCCTTCGTCTCATTACTACTAGCACGCTATTCAAGTTGCCAGCGCTTCATGAATTCAACTACTACTACTACTACTACTACTACTACTACTACTACTACTACTACTACTACTACTACTAATACTACTACTACTACTACTACTACTACTACTACTACTACTACTACTACTACTACTACTACTACTACTACTACTAGCTACATCTACTACTACCACTTTCAACCACAAACAACTGAACACTACACACACACACACACACAAACACACACATTCATACACTCACACACACACACACCCTCCTCCTCCCTCAAACACATACACTAACCACTTCCACACACTATTCACCTTTACACACACTAACCCACCCACCCCACCCACCCCACACAAACACACTCCCACACTATCACACACACACACACACACACACACACACACACACACACACACACACACACACACACACACACACACACACACACTAACCCTACCCCCACACATACCAAATAGGTAGAATGCAAGCGTGCAGAGGCGAGAGAATCGGCTCCGAGCCACGCTCAAGGCGTCAACGAACAGAGCATGATAATGCTCGCTGACGGCTCGTTGGGAATTATTCCAGCGCAAGGTTACATGCAGCAGGCGGCCGGTCCCCTACTGACTCCGGTGGAGCTGGCGTCGGCTTATCGGGGTGCTTACTCCGATATCGGTCATGTGATGCAGCCTGGCGGGTCGATCTTTGGAGGGGGTGAGAGGGGATTTTAGTGGGGTTTGGGTGGGTTGGGATGGGATGAGTCGGGTTTAGGTGGGTGAGGGGGGTTTAGCGGTGGGTTGAGGGGGGTTTGGTGGTGGGTACTTTGTGATTGAATGTGTCGTTCAAGCAAATAAAGTCCAGTAAAGTTTATTTTAAAAACTTCACAAAAAATATAATATTCAGCGTTACCACCCCCCATCACCTCTTCTCCTCCAACTACTCACCACCACCTTTCCCATTATCCTCTCCCCACCCTACCACTACCACACCCCCACAACCACACCCACCACAGTCGGTGGCATCAAATACATTACACAACAAGCGACCGCGCAGCCGCAGTACATGGTGATGGGCGGGGCGAATGGAGGGGGTGGATACTTGGTCCAGGGCGCGCCAGGGGGTGGGGGTTACATACTGCAGGCGGGTGGTGGTGGCCTGCCCTCTGCTGGGGGCATGGTCCTTGGTCAGCCCAGCCCATATTCTGGCCTTATGGTGGCTGGGCCCCAGAGTGGTGAGTGGGTTTGAGTGCATGGGTGTGTTGAGTGGGGTGGTTGGATTGAGATGATGATGAGAACGATGATGTTGAGGAAGATGATGGTAAAGATGATGATGGTGATTATGATGGGAATGATCTTAGTTATGAAAATCAACATTTTGACGATGAATTATTCATTAATATTATATTTTTTTAAAGTTACTTATTTAATCATCATTATCATCGCCACACAAACCACCACGACCACCACCACGACAGCAGGGGCAGGTAGCTACCAACTAGTAGCAGCTCCCGGTGGTGGCAACTACCTCATTCAGACGCCTGCCGGCCAGGCTGGTCAGTACATCATCATCATGACCATCATCATCATGACCATCACTATCATGATCATGATCGTCATCGTCATCATCGCCAGGCAACATTTTATTACGTGAATCATCATCATCATCATCAGCAGGCAATCAAGGACTTCTACTGCAACATCAGCAAGCCCAACAAGCTGTTTGTCCCTCATGATGATGATGATGATGATGATGATATTCTCTTTACAAACACAGGCGTACACACACAGACACACACACACAAACACACACACACACACAAAAACACACACACACACACAGACACACACACGCACACACAAACACACACACACACACAAACACACACATACACTCAAACACACATAGACACACACAAACACACATAGACACACACACACAGACGCAGTACGTGATGCATTGTCCGGCAGGCGTCCAGGCGCTCCTGCAATCGCCCCTGGACGCCTACAACACGCCGTCGCATTCAACCGCTGCCTACCAGCTATCTCATGGTGTGTGTGTGTGTGTGTGTGTGTGTGTGTGTGTGTGTGTGTGTGTGTGTGTGTGTGTGTGTGTGTGTGTGGGTTTGTGTGTTTGTTTGTGTGTTTGTGGGTGTGTGTGTGTGTTTTTGTGTACGTGTGTGTGTGTGTGTGGGTTTGTGTGTGTGTGTGTGTGGGTTTGTGTGTGTGTGTGGGTTTGTGTGTGTGTGTGTTTGTGTGTGGGTGTGTGTTTGTGCGTGTGTGTGTGTGTGTGTGTGTGTGTGTGTGTGTGTGTGGGTTTGTGTGTTTGTTTGTGTGTTTGTGGGTGTGTGTGTGTGTTTGTGTGTACGTGTGTGTGTGTGTGTGGGTTTGTGTGTGTGTGTGTGTGTGGGTTTGTGTGTGTGTGTGGGTTTGTGTGTGTGTGGGTTTGTGTGTGTGTGTGTTTGTGTGTGTGTATGAGTGTGTGTTTGTGTGTGGGTGTGTGTTTGTGCGTGTGTGTGTGTACGTGTGTTTGTGTGTGTGTTTGTGTGTGTGTGTGTGTGTGTATCTATGTGTGGATGGGTTTGTGTGGGTCTGTGTGTGTGTGTGACTTGAGAAATATTTCATAATTAAAAACACACCAAACCACACACTGCAGAGTTGTCAGGGGGTGTGTTGGGGGAGGGGGGTGGGGAGAAGGTGGTGGGGGGGTCGCCACTGTACGCGCAACCATACCAAGTCATCAACCCTTACGCTTCGGCCACCCTCTGTTAGGCTTGGTGGTGGTCGGGGTGGGTGGGTGGGTGAGAGTGGTTTTGGGGGGGGGGTTGTTGGCAGGTTGTTTAGAGGCTGTTGGAAGGTTGATGGGGGATAAAGATGGTGTTTGAGAGAGAACAGCAAAGGGTTATGAGGAGGTGGTGATGACGACGACGAGTATTCCACTCCTGATAATCATCCCCATCCCGAAACTTCAACACCACACAAACACACACACCACACAAACACACCACACAAACACACCACACAAACACACACACCAGTGAACGGGGGCGTGACAGACGCTTCGAGTGATGACGTCAGAGCCGGCGGGAAACAAAAAGAAGGCGCTACGTCATCAACCACTCCCTCCACCACGCCCTCTTCCTCGATCCCCAAACTGAGTTATCGAATCTTACCCTACCAGAGTGCCGCTCAATTGGCTGGTTTGTGGGGGGGGAGGGGGAAGGGGGTTTGTGGGGAGGGGGGAGGGGTTTGTGGGGGGGGGGAGGGGGAGGGGGTTTGTGGGGGGGGAGGGGGTTTGTGGGGGGGGAGGGGGGAGGAGGGGGTTTGTGGGGGGGGGGAGGAGGGAGTGGGTTTGTGGGGGGGGGAGGGGGGGGGAGTGGGTTTGTGGGGGGGGGAGGGGGGAGGGGGTTTGTGGGGGGGGGGGGGGAGGGGGAAGGGGGGGTTGTGGTAACGGGAGTGCGATGTTTGGGATAGGGGGAGATGGAAGGGAAGAGGGGGGGGGTGTTGGGATAGGCAGATGGGGAGGGGGAAGAGAATAAGGTTTGGGTTTTGAAGGTGGTGGTTGGGATGGTGGGGAGGGTTTGGTGGTGGGAAGGGTTGGGTGGTGGGAATGGTTGGGTGGTGGGAATGGTTGGGATGGTGGAGAGGGTTGTGTGGTGGGGAGGGTTGGGTGGTGGGAAGTGTTGGGTGGTGGGAAGTCAGGTTACATACAGATATTAATCACTTGATCACCCCCTTCCAACCCACCACAACACCAACTCTTCATCCACTCCCCCTTCCAACACACAACTATTCCACCATCATATAATCAACCTTCTTTCCCCTCTCCACCATTCAATTCCACCTCCCATCCAATTTCACCCTCCACCCCCCATCCAATTCCCATCCCCCACCTCCCACACCCACCTCCCATCCAATTTCACCTCCCACCCTCCATCCAATTCCCATCCCCCACCTCCCACACCCACCTCCCATCCAATTTCACCCCCCACCCCCCATCCAATTCCCATCCCACACCTCCCACACCCACCCCAGGCTACTCGGGTGCCCCCCATTACGCCTCGCCATTGCTGGCTTCGGACCAACAAGGCACCATCATCGCCACCTCCCCCTACTCCCGTCTGCCCTCCACCACCACCCACCATAAGTTCCATCCGTACCGCAGATGATTTAGCGGGGGGTGGAGGATTGTGTTGGGGGGGGGGGAGGTTTGGGATTAAATAGTGGTTGAAGGAGTTGAGGGATAGGGGTTGAAGGGGTAGAGGGATAGTGGTTGAAGGGGTAGAGAGATGGGGGTTACGTGGGGTGGTGGGTTGAATAGGGATTGGTTGGTAGGGAGGAGAGGAAATCTGAGTGAAGGGTTTGTGGTTTTATTGGGGAGAATTGGTAGGGGGGAGGTTGTAAGAGAGTGCCATTTGGCAGGGTGTGGAGTGAGGTCGTGGTGAGAGGAGTGAGTGACAGTCAGTCTGTATGGAGGGATGGATTGATGGATTGATGGATGGATGGATGGATGGATGGATGGAGGGATGGATGGATGGATGGTCATCAAGTATTTCATTGACTTTTCTTGCGTATGTCACCTTATGTATTGTTTTCTCTGTGTTGAAGACTCAATCTATGGATGTGTGTGTGAGTGTGCGTGTGTGCGTCTGTTTGTGTGTGTGTGTTTGTGTTTGTGCGTGAGTGTGTGTGTGTGTGTGTGTGATTCTTTTAAGTGCTTGAGAGGCATTGCATAGCGCTAAATTTTTAGAGATTGTAATAATTATAATTTAGTTTCTTGGGTTGGTAAATGAGGGTTGCTTCCTTTTTGGTTGTTCTGTATGGCTTACGTTGCATGGATAAATAATGGATGGATGGGTGATGGATGGATGGATGGATGAAGGACAAATAATGGATGGATGATGGACAAATTATGGATGGATGGATGGATGGACGGATGATGAATCATGTGTGAATAGACATTAAAGAGTTTAAGATTTTCCGTGACTTCTTTTCAGAATTATCATCTTCTATATCAGAACACTTTAGTGACCTTCCAATCATCCAATCAAATTCAATTATCATCCAATTAACTCACTTATCATCCAATTAACTCACTTATCATCCAATTAACTCACTTATCATCCAATTAACTCACTTGTCATCCAATTAACTCACTTATCATTCAATTAACCCACTTATCATCCAATTAACTCACTTATCATCCAATTAACTCCACTTATCACGCAATTGCAAATCATTGAGACATTTACAACGAAATTAATGACCAATTAATGAGAATAATTAATTTTGACTTTTGAAAAATTAAATTATTTAAAACAAAATGTTTATTTCATGTCGTGAGTGAATGAGCGAAATATACCCTTCGAGAAAAAAAATTAAAATTGGAAAATACCTAAAAGTTCGTACCAAGTTCAATCATATAAAGATTCAGGAATGTTGTCGTAATCAGTATCATAGTCATAATCGAGAATAATATCATTATCATAATCATTAATAATATCATTATCACAACCAAGAATAATATTAACTTCATGATCAATAATTATATAATCTTGCTAATTAATAGTGTCAGTATCATCATCATCACAACCCAAAAATATCATAGTCAGTATCATCATCATCGTAATAAAAAATTTGATAGTATCATGATCATCATAACCAAAATATCATAATCAGTATCATCATTATCATAACCAAAAATATCAGTATCATCATCATCATAAGCAAAAATATAATCATCAGTATCATCATCATCATAACCAAAAATATCATCATCATCATAACCAAAAACATCATCATCACTATCATTGAAATTAATAGCAAAATAATAAAATCAGATGAACCCTGAAATAGATTGGAATGGTGTCAAGTGCGGCTACCCCTTTTTGCAGCGCTTTACATTAGTAATTCTATAAGGCTGTACAGCCGCTGAATTTATAATGAGGCGGTTAATACTGATGATGATGGTGGTGGTAGTGATGATGGTGGTGATGATGATGATGGTGGTGTTGATAATTGTGATGGGGATGATGGTGGTGATGATAATGGTGGTGATGATGAGGATGGTGAGATGGAAGTGGTAGTAGTGGAAGTAGTAGTTTCAAGAGTGATGATGATGATACTATAATGTGACCAGATTCAAGATTGACAAGATCGAATCGAAAAAAACAAATACTCCACGATTTTGAATCATTATTGATCAAATGTTGATTTTTTAATGAAAAAAATATCACGTATAGTAATGTATAACTAGTTATATATATATATATATATATATATATATATATATATTCAAAAAACTTTGGAATGTGAAAACACAGAACTAGAAATGTAATACCGCGCAAAAAAGTTGACAAAAAACATAAAAGACGGAATGTAAGTAATACAGTTTGAGTCCATATATATATGAATTATAATACATGTATTATATATACTAAATATAATATATGTATTATATATATGAATTATAATATATTTATTATATATATGAATTATAATACATGTATTATATATACTAAATATAATATATGTATTATATATATGAATTATAATATATGTATTATATATATGAATTATAATATATGTTTTACATGTATTAAATATAATATATGTATTCTATATATGAAATATAACATATGTATTATACATATGAAATATAATATATGTATTCTATATATGAAATATAATATATGTATTATATATATCAAATATAATATATGTATTATATATATCAAATATAATATATGTATTATATATATCAAATATAATATATGTATTATATATATCAAATATAATATATGTATTATATCTATATGTTACAATCCAAGGATTTCTCGTATTTGAAACACTTTCCACCTTGAACTTGTTGCAATAAACTATAAAAAGTGGGGGGAAATTGAAACTAAATTGTAAGCAATGATTTGTTCTCTGGAACTACTGAAATTTCCAGGGAATTCACGAAATGACTGATTCATTACTTTTACACATTGCCTGTAACATATATATATATATATATATGTATATATATATAATATAAATACAGTGTGACACATGTTTATGTATCTGTAACATACAATGTATGTATGTGAAACATACAATGTATGTATGTGAAACATACAATGTATGTATGTGAAACATACAATGTATGTATGTGAAACATACAATGTATGTATGTGAAACATACAATGTATGTATGTGAAACATACAATGTATGTATGTGAAACATACAATGTATGTATGTGAAACATACAATGTATGTATGTGAAACATACAATGTATGTATGTGAAACATACAATGTATGTATGTGAAACATGTTACACGTACATACATTGAAATCCTGAACCACCTAGTCACGACTCCTTAACATACGATACACACACCAGCATGTCCGTTTCTTAAGGGAACAGATGAGGATGAGGAGGAAGATGAAGATGATGATGATGATACAGGATGATGATGATGATGATGTGGGAGGGGCTTCATCCGTAGCTAGTACTGCTGTAGAGAGAGGGTGGTTTGTGGATGGGTTGGTAGTGGTGGCTGTGGATGGGTTGGTAGTGGTGGTTAGTGGATGGGTTGGTAGTGGTGGTTAGTGGATGGGTTGGTTGTGGTGGTTAGTGGATGGGTTGGTAGTGGTGGTTAGTGGATGGGTTGGTTGTGATGGTTAGTGGATGGGTTCTGTTAATAGAAAAGTGGTGTAATGGTATTGGAGTGAAAAGATATATACCCCCACCAACAACAACACCACCAACAAAAACAACCCCAACAACAACACCAACAACAACAACCACCAACAACAACAACACACCAGGCAGGAGATGGGGGTACTTGATGTAGTTGGTAGGTGGAAGGAGGTTCACTTCAGCGCCATTTTGAGTGCCTGCAGGGGTGGAGGAGGGTGGAGGAGTGGAGGAGGGGTGGAAGAGGGTGGAGGAGTGGAAGAGGGAGGAGGGGTGTAGGAGGGTGGAGGGGTGGAGGAGGGAGGAGGGTGGAGGGATGTAGGAGGGTGGAGGGGTGGAGGAGGGTGGAGGAAGAAGGAGGGTGGAGGGGTGGAGGAGGGAGGAGGGTGGAGGAGGGTGGAGGGGTGTAGGAGGGAAGAGGGTGGATGAGGGTGGAGGGGTAGAAGAGGGTGGAGGAGTGGAGGGGTGGAGGAGGGAAGAGGGTGGAGGAGTGGAAGAGGGTGGAGGAGTGGAGGAGGGTGGAGGAGTAGAGGAGGGTGGAGGGGTGGAGGAGGGTTGAGGGGTGGAGGAGGGTGGAAGAAGGAGGAGGGGTGGAGGAGGGAGGAGGGTGGAGGGGTGAAGGAGGGTGGAGGGGTGTAGGAGGGTGGAGGGGTGGAGGAGGGTGGAGGAAGGAGGAGGGTGGATGGGTGGAAGAGAGAGGAGGGTGGAGGAGGGTGTAGAAGTGGAAGAGGGAGGAGGTTGGAGGAGTGGTGGAGGGGTGGAAGAGGGATAGAGGAGGGGTTGAGAAGTGATGGATGGGAAAAAGGGTGGAGAAAGGTGGTGAAGTCATATTGTGGTAGTGGTAGTGAAGGGTGTAAAAATGATGGAGTGTTGGGAAAAAGATGATGATGATGAAGATGACGATGATAATAATGACGATGATAATGATGACGATGATAATGATGACGATGATAATGATGACGATGATAATGATGACGATGATAATGATGATGACGATGATAATGATGACGACGATGCTGATGATGATAACTCACCAAAAACGGAGGCTTTAAAGACCACAGCACCATTCCTTGCTAGGATCATGGTGCTGAGGAACTGGGAAAGAACACAAAAGGAAACAGCTGTCTTGTGGTTTAGACAGTCGTCTGTGTTGTGCGTGTGTGTGTGTGTGTATGTGTGTATGTGTGTGCGTCTATGTCTGTGTGTGCTTGTGTGTCTGTGTGTGAGATGGAGCAATACCTTACCAATAAAACTACACCTCAACCCATCACTCTAACCCTCACCCTAACCCCCCATCCTAACCTTAACCCTAACCACCCATCCCACCTACCCACCCATCTCACCCACCCACCCATCCCATTCACCCACCCATCCCACCCACCCATCCATCCCACCCATTCACCCACTTATCCACCCACCCACCCACCCATCCACCCATTCACCCACCCACTCACCCACCCACCCACCATCCATCATCTTCTCCTTCATTAGATGTCTTCTCAGGGCGTGATCATTCACCAAATACATTGAAGTGAAGCAGCCAATAGGCAACTGTTTCCGTAAATATTGTGACAGCCAATCAGCGTGCAGGAATTCATAGTAACCGTAACCAGGGCACACGAATACTGCAATTTGATTGGTTGTTTATGCGTGTGTTGTTGTTGGGAAACGAAATGAACACACACGGAAAGACAAAAACTAGTACTACTACTACTACTACTACTACTACTACTACTACTACTCCGACAACAACCACCCCACACTAAAACCCCTCCCCTCTCCCACCACAACCACACACACTCTTCGGCGAACAAGTCTTCTATCTCTTCGGGCAGGCTGTTGTTGTAGTGGCGGTAATACATAACGCTCTCGTGGAAGCTGAGAGAACAGAGCTGCTGCAGTAGTTGTGGCGGCGACAGGCCCGTCGTCGCGTGTAGTCGCGCTTTGAACACGCCCATGCAGCCTACCTGTGTTGTTGTTGTTGTTGTTGTTGTTGTTGTTGTTGTTGTTGGCTCTTGTTGTTATTATAATTAATAATTTTTTTTAAATTACAAGATTATGAATATTATACCCATTTTTTTATAATAATAAGATAAAAATACTTTTACTGTTACTATATCCACTTATTCTAATAGAAATAACTTATTTCTATCATATTCACTTTTTACAACAATAATAATCATAATAAAAAATTTTTTATTCCATTCTTATTTTTATTGTAATTATTATTTCTATTTTTATTTTTATTATTATTTTTATTTTTATTTCTATTCTTATTCTTATTATTATCTCTATTTTATTTTTATTTTTATTATTTCTATTTCAATCCTCATTCTCCTCCTCCTCATCAGCTCCGACCATGTGATAGATGCGCAGGAGGAGGACTTGGTGGGTGAGGAGGTAGGCGCCGGTGCGCAAGTTGCAGACCAGTTCGAGGCACTGTGGCCGGATGTTGCAGTGATGGGTGGAGGAGAAGGAAGAGGAGGATGAGGAGGAGGAAGAGGAGGAGGAGGATGAGGAGGAGGAGGAGGAGGAAGAGGAGGAGGAAGAGAAAGAGGAGGAGGAAGAGGAGGAGGAGGATGAGGAAGAGGAGGAGGAGGAAGAGGAGGAGGAGGAGGAGGAAGAATAGAAATAGGAGGGAGGATGGTTGGAGAGAGAGTTGGAGGGATGGTTGGATCCATAGTTTGATGGTGAGAAGGAAGAGTGGTTAAACCCATGGATGAAAGATTGGTTGGATGAGAGAAAGTGCGTGGACGGTGTTTGGGTGTAGGAGGGGGCGTCACTTGATACGTCATTGATGCACTGATCTATGACGTCTTCTATTTTGTTCACTGTGTGTGTGTGTGTATGTGTGTGTGTGTGTGTGTGTGTGTGTGTGTGTGTGTGTGTGTGTGTGTGTGTGCGTGTGTGTGTGTTTATGTGTGTGTGTAAGAGTTTATATACAAATGAGTCTTTAAAATAAGCTAGATCTAAATATTATGCTAAATAATCTTTTAATGAACCATCAATAATAACATAACCAATTATGGATAATTGAATAACTAATAAAATTAAATTATTATAATTGAATTGATTAATTAACCATGATGCCAGATAATTGGTCTTCTAATGGGCTTGGCGGAGACTTTCTTGGGGGTGAAGTCTGCATGGAAGAATGGGTTTGCAATCAGCCATCTTATCATCTCCAAATATGCCTTGTCTATCTTCTCTAGACTTTTGATTCCTGTAGTGATAGTAATGATGATGGTGGTGATGATGATGATGATGACGTGGTGGTGGTGGTGGTGATGATGATGTGATGGAGGTGATGAGGATGATGGTGGTGGTGATGATAATGATGACTATGATGATGGTGGTAGTGTTTTTGTAATAGTAGTGATACACTAATTAAATATGTGATTTAGTTAAAATTATATATTATTTAATTGGGTTATAGTAATATAAACATTCTTTTTTCTAAATCAATCAATCAAATTAGTTTATATAGCGCTTTCCATGAATCCCAAAAATAAACTTAATCTTTTATCAACTTCATTTCAAACCTATAAGGGAAAAGTTGTATGCCTTTGCTGCAAGGTGTTTCATGTGGATGAATCCTTCATCTTTCAAAATGGCCGGTTCATTTCTCCTTGCAAATTCTTCTAACGCCAAATACTGACCTGATCAGCAATGCGTTTCTAATTGAGTATCAAGTTAGACTAAAATTAAAAAAATATTTTTTAATGCACTGGTTTAATAGTTTTTAAGTTAATTGAAACAGCTGGTAATTTACAATTATCATTTAATTGAAACCGAAAAATACAACATTGTGCTATAATTAAATTATAATTAACCAATTACAATTCAATGCTTCTGGCTTTAGGCAAACCTTCAAAGTACCTGAGTCCAAACACGCCATCTGCAATCATACGATGAACATTCTTCTCATAGTACCCAAGAACCTTTTCAATACTGTCCAGCGTTTCTTCTATCAAGCCACCATTAGTGACAGCAGGGCTTAGTAACATAGAGATAAAAATTGCGAAAACAAAGTAAAATATCATTTTTTAGGTAGTTAGAAGTTTTTATTTCCTTAATTAATTTTTTTATTGTAAAAGATGTTATAGTTTAACTGTTAAACTTTAACATATGTCTTCATAACATTGCATGGCATTTAAATTTAGGTGACTGACGTCATGTAAGATGTTAAGAGTGTCAATTATACAGACACTTTTTAATTAATTAATTTTTAATTTTTTTACATTTATTTTGTTTGTTTTTTGTTTTTGATAGTTTATCATAAAATCTAATTAGAAACATTACTCAAAACTTGCCGGTTACCTTATGTTATTAGAGCTCTTTGTAATGGCCAAGTATTGACCAAATTGACTCATAACTCAACGTTTAAACAACATATTTAATTCAATACTATATATTGAAATAATCTATTAGATTAGTTTATTTTACATTCAAAAATGGAATCTTACAGCGTATTAGCCAACCAGCCACTCGTCATCGACAATGTTAACAACTTATTAACTTGTTTTGTATTGATTTTCAGTCTATTACACATTCATTCATACTGTAAATCAAATGTTTTTTTAATTTAATAATCATAGATTATTAATGCACATTTTGCAATTTAATTTCATAATGGGCGTATCAATAAAATGTATTAAGGTTCATTTTATTTAATTTCACTTAGAAAATCACATACTTTAATTTTTTTTATGATATAAAAAAATTGAGATTTCTAAGTAACTAAGATCATCATCATCAGGGCTCAGGCATCATCAAGGCAGGCTTTGCAGGCGACCAAGCTCCGAAATGCTGCTTCCCTAACTAGTAAGTCCTCATGATGATGATGATGATCTTAGAGAGTCATTATTATTAGTAGTAGTAGTATTAGTAGTAGTAGTAGTAGTAGTAGTAGTAGTAGTAGTAGTAGTAGTAGTAGTAGTAGAAGTAGTAGTAGTAGTGGTAGTAGTAGTAGAAGTAGTAGTAGTCGTAGTAGTAGAAGTAGTAGTATTAGTATTAGTAGTGGTAGTATTAGTATTGGTAGTAGTAGTAGTAGTAGTAGTAGTAGTAGTAGTAGTAGTATTAGTAGTGGTAGTAGTAGTTGTAGAAGTAGTATTTTCATTATTAGTAGTAGTATTTTGTTGATATATTTTTATATGTATCCATATTTGTATTTTTATGGTAGTATGTGCTTGTTATCTTATTTGATTAAAAACTGATTCAATTGAAATTTTTACAAATTTATTTAAATCAGCATTTTAAATCTTCATCATCATCATCATCAAATAACCATCATTACCACCAAATAACCATAATGTCATCATCATCATCATCATCATGTCATCATCATCATCACCAGTGTGGGGCGTCCAAAACATGTGAAGGTGATGGCTGGTGCCTTAGAGGGAGATACTTTCATTGGACCAAAGGCTGAGGTGATGATGATGATCATCATCATGACCACACTACACCATCATCATCTCCATCATAACCATCGCCATCATCATTATCACCACACTTAATCCATCATCATCATTACCACACAAACTTTCTTCATCATCATCACCACACAAAACTTCATCACTACCACACCATCACCACTCCCCCCACCTACCCACCCCATCATCATCATTATCAGGAACACAGGGGCCTCTTATCGATTCGCTACCCGATGGAACACGGCATCATCACGGATTGGAGTGACATGGAGAAGGTCTGGGAGCACCTCTACTCCAAGGAACAACTGCACACCTTCTCCGAGGAGGTTTGTGGAGGGGGAGGGGAGGGGGAGGGGGTTTGTGGGTGGGGGCAGGGAGAGGGGAGGAGGTTTGGTGGGTAGGGGGGGAGAGAGAGGGAAGAAGGTTTGTGGAGAAGGGGGGGAGAGAGGGAAGGAGGCTTGTGGTGGGGGAGAGAAGGGGGAGGGGTTTGTGGGCGAGGGGAGGGGAGAAGGAAGAAGGTTTGTGGAGGAGGGGGGAGAGAGGAAAGGAGGCTTGTGGGAGGGGGGAGAGGAGTGGTTTGTAGGGGATATAAATGTGTTGGAAGTTGGTTAGGGGGGGAGGTGATTGAGTCGGTTAAAGTTGAGTGGTTTATTGAGGGGGGTTGAGTGGGTTTTTGGTGAGGAAATTGAGTGGGTTGATGGTTGGTTGGGGAGGGGGGGGGGGAGTTGAGTAGTTGAAGGGTAGTTTGTGGGGAGGGAGAGCGGGGAGTTAGTTCTAGCTCAAATTTCATGCAACAAAAATAAAACAAACTTTTAACATTCATCTATAACATTAGTACTTTCTTCCTCCATCCACCCCCTCCTACTCCCCCCCCCTTCCCCACCAGCACCCAGTACTACTCACCGAGGCGCCCCTCAACCCACGGAGGAACCGTGAAAGGGCCGCCGAAATATTCTTCGAGACGTTCAACGTGCCAGCCCTCTACATCTCCCTGCAAGCTGTCCTCAGTCTGTTAGTCATGGGGGGGAGGGGAAGTGGGGGATGGATTAAAGTAGGGGGGGGTAATTGTGGTTGTGGTGGGTGGGGTTGAGGGAGAATGGTTGATTGATTGTGGTAGTAGTGGTAGTGGTGGAAGGGGTGGGAAGAGGTGTATGGAAGCAGTGGGTGAAGGAGGGAGGCTTAGTGGCTGGCAAGCAGATTCATGGGTGATTGTTACCTGATGGACGGTTGAGAATGCCTTTATACACATTTTTTCCTTCACCCCACTCTTAAACACACACATATACCCCCACACACCCAACACCGCCACAAACAAGCACACACAGACACACACACACAAACCCCCCCTCTTCCTTTACCCCCCCCCCCCCCCCCTTACTCACCCACACACACCTAAACACTCACAGGTACGCCACAGGACGAACCACAGGGGTGGTGTTGGACTCGGGGGACGGGGTGAGCCACGCCGTGCCCATATACGAGGGCTACGCCATGCCCCACTCCATTCTTCGGACCGACATCGCTGGCCGGGATGTGTCCAGGTGGGTGGGTGGGAGGGGTTGGTGGTCTGTGGTGGGTGGGTGGGGGAGGGGTTGGTCCAGGTGGGTGGGTAGGGGAGGGGATGTGTCCAGGTGGCTGGGTGGGGGGTTGGTCCAGGTGGGGGGGTGGGGGGTTGGTCCAGGTGACTGGGTGGGGGGCCGGGATGTGTCCAGGTGGGTAGGTGGGCAGGGGTTGGTCCAGGTATGTGGGTGGGCGAGGGGCGTTGGTCTAGGTAGGTGGGGGAGGGGTTGACGGACTGTGGTGATTTTAGTCTTAAAGTTTTGTGTCATTTCCTGATCATCATCATCATCATTCAATCTAGCCACCCGCACTGCCACTATTACTACTATCATTCTTGCGAGCTCAACCATCATCATGACCACCACTACCAACATCATCATCATCGCCACCACCACTACTAACATCATCATCATCGCCAACACCACCTCACCGCTACCAACATCATCACCACTACCACCACTACCAACATCATCACCACCACACCGCTACCAACATCATCATCATCATCATCACTACTACAGGTACTTGAGGTTATTGTTACGCAAGGAAGGCTTTGACTTCCACACCAGTGCCGAGTTCGAAATAGTCAGGGCTATCAAGGAGGTGATGATGATGATTGTGGTGGTGGTGGTGGAGATGATGATGATGGTGAGGGTGATGATGATAATGGTGATGGGGGTGATGATGATGATGATGGTGGTGGTGGTGGGGATGATGATGATGGTAGTGGTGGTAGTAATGATGGTGGTGATGGGGTTAGAGTGGCACAATTCTTTTCTTTCAAGGTTTCATGGTTTGATGGCATCACTACCAAAACTATCATCATCATCACAACCACACGAAACCACTATCATCATCATCACAACCACACGAAACCACTATCATCATCATCACAACCACACGAAACCACTATCATCATCATCACAACCACACGAAACCACTATCATCATCATCACAACCACACGAAACCACTATCATCATCATCACAACCACACGAAACCACTATCATCATCATCACAACCACACGAAACCACTATCATCATCATCATCACAACCACACAAAACCACCATCATCATCATCATCACAACCACACAAAACCACTATCATCATCATCATCACAACCACACAAAACCACCATCATCATCATCATCACAACCACACAAAACCACCATCATCATCATCATCACAACCACACAGAAAGTTTGCTACGTAGCTACGAGTCCCTTAAAAGAAGAAAGCATTGAGACTGAGAAGGTCATCATCATCATCACCATCATCATCATCATCACCATCATCATCACCATCATCATCATCATCATCATCATCATCAACATCATCACCACCATCATCATCATCATCAACATCATCATCATCATCATCATCATCATCAACATCATCACCACCATCATCATCATCATCATCAACATCATCATCATCAACATCATCATCATCGTTACCATCATCATCATCACCATCACCATTACCATCATCATCATTACCATAATCATCATCACCATTACCATCATCATCATTACCATAATCATCATCACCATTACCATCACCATTACCATCATCATTACCATCATCACCATTACCATCATCATCATCATCATCATCATCATTACCACCATCATCATTACCATCATCATCATTACCATCATCATCATCACCATTACATCATCATCATTACCATTACATCATTATCAAGCTAATTGTAATCATTTACACCATCTTAAATCTTCTTTCACTTACACGTCAAAACATTCCAAACCCACCCCCACCGTTATTTACACCCACCAACCACACATGCACCATTCCAACCCCCTTCCTATCCACCTTTTTCTCACCTACTCCACACGCACCCTTCTACTCACTCATCACACCAACCTCCGTCCCTGAAGCCTACTTCACCAATCCTTAATCCCCCACCATAAACCCCCCCTCCACCACAACCCCAACCCCCCCCCACAACCCCACCATCTCCCATAAACCCCCTCTCCCCCCACAACCTCATTCCCCTCCACAACCCACCAACCCCTCCCACCACAATTCACCCCCCTCCACAGGTTCAGTACCAACTACCTGATGGCAAGCAGATCGAAGTGGGCTCTGCCAAGTACCGTGCCCCTGAGGTTCTCTTCAGGCCTGATCTCGTCGGCGACGAGTACCCTGGTTGGTTGTTTGGTTGCTTGGTTGCTTGGTTGCTTGGTTGCTTGGTTAGTTGGTTGGTTGCTTGGTTGAATGGTTGGTTGGTTAGTTGGGTGGTTGGTTGCTTGGGTGGTTGGTTGGTTGGTTGGTTGGTTGCTTGGTTGCTTGGTAGGTTGGAATGACTCTTGCTAGCGTCTTCACGTGCATTTGTGCTTTTCCATGCACATACATACACGCATGCAAACATACACACCTACACACATAAAAAAAATCATCTTAATACACACACACACACACACACAAACACACACAAACACGTACACACACAAACACACACACACACACAGGCATGCACGAGATGCTGACGTCGGTGATACAGAGGGCTGACGTGGATTTGAGGAAGATGTTGTACTCTAATGTCGTGCTCAGTGGAGGCTCAACCCTCTTCAATGGTGTGTGTGTTGCTTTGTGTGTGTTTATGTGTGTTGCTTTGTGTGTGTGTGTGTGTGTGTTTGCGTGTTGCTTTGTGTGTGTGTGTGTGTTTGTGTTGCTTTTTGTGTGTGTGTGTGTTTCATCACTCCACTTTTTCTTCCATTAGACATCTCCATCCATCCACACACACACACAAACACTCTCACAACCACCTTCCTTCCCCCCCCCCCCTCCCCCCACACACACAGACACACACACTGACACACTAACAAAAAAAAACACACACTCACACACATACACACACACAAACAAACACTCACACACACACACACACACACACACACACACACACAAACAAACACACTAACCCACACACATAAACACAAAGGTTTCGGCGCCCGTCTCTTGAACGAGATGAAGGCGATAGCGCCGAAGAACCTCAAGATCCGCATCTCCGCCTCGCAGGACAGACTCTACTCCACCTGGACTGGGTGCTCTTGATGATGATGCTCTTGTTGCTGTTGTGGATTCGGCATGTTGTTGTTGTTGTTGTGGATTCGGCATGTTGTTGTTGTTGTTGTGGATTCGGCATGTTCTTGTGGTCTTGGCGTGTTTTTTTTTAGTTGTTTTCGTAGTTGTTGTTCTTGTTCCAGCTGTGTTAAATTCCCGTCAACCCGCTGCCCCCTGCACAATCCCTCCATCTACCATACCACACAACCCTTCCAAACACCTTCCCTCTCTCTTCCAATCCCTATCACCCTACATCAATTATACCTCAGCCTTCGCACCTCTCATCAATCACTCTTCAACCTACCCACCAACCACTCCCCCACCCTCAAACCCACCACCAGCAACCCACCAACACCCCCCTCCAACCCACCCTCCAACCCACTCCAAACCACCCTCAAACCCACTACCTCAAACCCACCCCACCACCACCACAGGGGCTCGATCCTCGCCTCGTTGGGCACCTTCAAGCAGATCTGGGTCTCCAAGAAGGAGTACGACTCCGATGGGGCCAGGGTCATCCACCGCAAGACCTTCTAGACGCCCTCCGTCTTCCCTTCTTTTCTTTCCTCCCTTCTTTCCTTCCTTCCTTACTTCTCTCCCTCCCTCCTACTCCTTCCCTTCCTCACTTCTCTTCCCTCCCTTCCTTTTTTAATCCATTTTTATATTGTTTTTATTAATTATTTTACATTTATTACTCTATTATTACTATTATCATTCTATATTGAGTTTATTTTCGTTCTAAATTACTTTCGATTCATTTTTCTATTCATTCTTTAGGTTTTTTGTTCGCGTGTGTTAGTATTCTTTGTTTTTTATATTTTTTTAATTTCACCACTATTTAAAACTTATTTCTTTGTTTCAGCCTATTCACTTTCAATTAATGTTTATTTTTATTATTGTTATTCATTTATTAATATTATTATTTGCTTCCAAATAATAATATTTATTATTTTTATTCTTTTTTTCATGGTGAATGCTTTGAACAAACGCTACATTATTCCACAGTCAACATCATTATCATGTCAGATGCGAAGGTGATGATAATGATGCTCAATAAATTTGTTTATCATTATTCTTTTATTTTTCATATCCGAGTAATAATATTACTGCTTTTAAATGATAATAATTGGATATTTATGAAAGTCTTATTATTTCGTACATCCATCTAATCTTAAATAAACACAGCGCTATAATAATAAAATTATAGATGCTTAATTTATTTATTATCTTTGGTGTTTTAGCAGTACTTGCAGCTTCTCCATCTGGATCTTCCCATTTTCCATTCTAATTTGTAAATCCAAATAATCCCATGTATAAGCCGCGTTAAGGGACACTACTATAAGAAGTATCCACTGCATCACTTCAACACTAATTCCTTTCTATAATAGCACCATCAATCATATATACGCATAAGTATATTAAATGTATTATTTTATTTATATATATTCTCTAAAATAAATAAATAAATCTATTATTTTACTTATATTCTCTAGAGGTCGCCCCTTCACCGCTAGTGTCCCGTGTATCATATATACAAAACGGGTAGGGTGCCTGATGGGGTTTTCCATTTAACCCGTCTGTTTAATCGCTTCGTTTCAATGAGTGATCGCCTGTAAACTCGTGTATTACATTAATCATTACGCCCATTACATTAATCATTACGCCCATTACATTAATCATTACGCCCATTACATTAATCATTACGCCCATTACATTAAACATTACGCCCATTACATTAATCATTACGCCCATTACATTAATCATTACGCCCATTACATTAATCATTACGCCCATTACATTAATCATTACGCCCATTACATTAATCATTACGCCCATTAAATTAAATCGTTACGCCCATTACATTAATCATTACGCCCATTACATTAATCATTACGCCCATTACATTAATCATTACGCCCATTACATTAATCATTACGCCCATTACATTAATCATTACGCCCATTAAATTAAATCGTTACGCCCATTACATTAATCATTACGCCCATTACATTAATCATTACGCCCATTACATTAATCATTACGCCCATTACATTAATCATTACGCCCATTACATTAATCATTACGCCCATTACATTAAATCGTTACGCCCATTACATTAAATCGTTACGCCCATTACATTAATCATTACGCCCATTACATTAAATCGTTACGCCCATTACATTAAATCGTTACGCCCATTACATTAAATCGTTACGCCCATTACATTAAATCGTTACGCCCATTACATTAAATCGTTACGCCCATTACATTAAATCGTTACGCCCATTACATTAAATCGTTACGCCCATTACATTAATCATTACGCCCATTACATTAAATCGTTACGCCCATTACATTAAATCGTTACGCCCATTACATTAAATCGTTACGCCCATTACATTAAATCACTACACCAATTAATTTATACTCATCACATGGCATAATTAACACCAGCTTTAAAGCCGACAACTACACAACGTCAGAGGCGCTTAATCTCATTTCTTGATTTAAGGATCACTCACTTTTTGGTGATGATGATGATGAACCACTCATCCACCCATCCCATTTATTCTAATCATCATATACCCAACCAATAACCTTCAACCATCCACTACTACTACTACTACTACTACTACTACTACTACTACTACTACTACTACTACTACTACTACTACTACTACTACTTCTACATCAACTGTGACGTCATCAAGTTATAAACATTAGGAAGAGGGTTATTTAATTTAGCTTCAACGCTTTGTTAGGCGCTATAAAATGCCAAATGAGTCATCACTGACGTTGTTTTTATTATTATTATTAATGATGATGATGATGATAACCTCAATAAACGTCCAAGCGAATTAATAAAACTCAACATCATTATCAGCAACATCACTATCATCATAATCATCATCAACACCAGCCTTATCATAATCATCACAATCATCATCATCATCATCACCTCTCAGTCATCCAATGACCACCACACGCACATGCGCCCTTATACTTGAGTTGCCATAGCGACTTAAGGGCCGCTTGCTTGGCAACCACCGCCGTTAGGGAACCACAACGACAACACTGCAGTCGCGACTGCATGCCGATGCGTCGCTGCCACACGGCGTCCCAGGCCGGATCGAGGCGCGACCGGAGATGGAAGGCTGGCGTTCGGTGGAGTGTGAACGAGAGCGGGAACGACTGCTGGAAGATCGATGGGCGCGGTGGCGTTGGCCCGAAAAAGACGTGTGGTTGGATGGGCGACGAGGGTGCGAGGAGGTGGTGGTTGAGTGCCGCTGTGGTGAGGCACTCCTTCACGAAGACGGCTTCTTCATCCAGCAGTCGTTCTTCCCCGAATAATCTCGCCATTTTAGAGACGACGCGGAAGAGAAAGGTGACTTGCTCTGAGGCGCTTTCTTGTTTCAACGGGGGTAGGCGGATGTGCAGCGGTGGCATGCAGTTCGGACTAAGCGAGCAGAAAAGTTTCAGCGTCAACAATAGCTCCTTGAACGCCTGGAGAAGGGTTGGATCCTTGAGGATGTGGTAGCCCGGAGTGGCTTTGAGGGGTTTGAGGAGGGGCGAGGTGGAGGGAGAGAAGAGGATGGAAGAGAGGGTGGGTGTTTTGTTGAGGGTGTAGAAGGGGGGAGTGGTAGCGAGGGTGGAGGTGAGGTGGAGGAGGGTGGGAACTTGGTAGCAGACTAAATGCATCACCAGGTAACAACACCACACGCCCATGTGGTGGTCTTGGTCCAGTGGTGACGGACGCTTTTCATTGTTGTTGTCGCATGGAAGTCTGTTGTGGTTGTGCGGTTGCGCCACACCTATACACATACACTGACACCCACACACAAACACATACACTTACACATATATACACACACAAAAACAAACACACACAAACAAACACATACAACACAAACAAACACATACAACACACACACATACCAACACACCTCTGGTCTGAGAGCATGGACACAACAAGGTTGTCCACATCAAAACACACTTCCCTCCCACGACACTGTTGCACCACCCTCTCTACCAGGCCCTGGTGGTGGTGGGGCTGGTGGTGGGGGTGGGCATGTGGTGGTGGTGGGTGAGTGAGGGCATGTAGTGGTGGTGGTGGGTGAGTGAGAGCATGTGGTGGTGGTGGTTGTGGTGGAATAGTCAGGTGATGGTAGTAGTGATGATGTTGGTGGTGGTGAGTGAGTGAGTGCATGTGGTGGTGGTTAGGATAAAGTGGTGGTTTTGTAGGTGAAATTGGTGGTTCATAAAAACGCACAAACAACACTGTCCCAACAACGACAAGTGAGCAAAAAAACAACAAACAACAACAACAAAAACAGTTTTACCAACAGGTTCATTTTTGTTGTTGTTGTTGCTAGAGGTAATCGTGCGTAGCTGAGTCTTCAGGTGTTGGTTGATCGTCATGACAACAGATCTACGTCATAATTGAAATGATGTGATTGGTTGTTTGATTCTTCTAAACCACGCCCACTTTTCATTCCCTCAACCTTCCTCTTCTCTCTCCCCTCACCCCCCCCTTATCCACTCATCAACTCTTAAGCCATCCATCCATCCTTTAGTCCAACCACCCTCCAATCACCCCTCTACCATCCCCCCACCCATTCCCCCACCCACCCATCCACCCACCCATCCATCCCATCCACCCACGCACCTGCACTTGAGATGAGGTTGTTCGTCCAGCACCCCCTTCAGGGTCGCCTTCACCCTCTCCACCCCCTTCCCCACCACCCTCTTCACCTCACTCCACTGTGACTCATAGTTGTTTGACAGCATCTGAGATATGCTACGCATCGATGCTGTACGTGTGTGTTTGTGTGTGTGTGTGTGTTTGTTTGTGTGTGTGTGTATGTGTTTGTGTGTTTGTTTGTGTGTGTGTGTATGTATATGTGTTTGTGTGTTTGTTTGTGTGTGTGTGTATGTGTTTGTGTGTGTGTTTGTTTGTGTGTGTTTGTGTGTGTGTGTTTGTTTGTGTGTGTGTTTGTGTGTGTGTGTTTGTTTGTTTGTGTGTGTGTTTGTGTGTGTGTTTGTGAGTGTTTGTGTGTGTGTTTGTGAGTGTTTGTGTGTGTGTGTTTGTTTGTGTGTGTGTTTGTTCGTGTATTTGTTTTTTTTTGTTTTTTTTTATTGTCTTTATTGATCACGGTTTGACAGACGCAGGCCATGTTACATGTTGCATAAGATAATAGTAGATAATTATAGGATACTGATGCTAATGATAATGGTTTTTTAAAAAAAATTCTACAAGACAAAGGATATGTGTGTGTGTGTGTCTCATTATCATCATTATCATCATGACTAGCACCACCATCATCATCATCAATATAACCATCACCACCATCATCAACAACCTCAACATCATCATCATCAACATCATCATCAACATCACCTGCATTCAGACACACCATCGCATCCCACTCATCCACCCCAGCCAACAACTGAAACTCCAATAGACTACACATCAGACTGAGTGGCACCTGTCGTGGTGATGATGATGATGATGTTGATGATGATGATGATGATGATGATGATGATGTTGATGATGATGATGATGATGATGATGATGATGTGGATGATGATAATGATGTGGATGATGATGTTAATGATGATAACCTACCAATAATTAATCTCTATAAAACTACAATCATCATCATCATGACTACACCACTACTATCATCATCACCTCCAATACCCTACCATAAACTACTACTACCATCACCACCTGCGTGACGGGATCTCTGGTGTTGATGGCTTTCATCACGTACACATGACCCACCTGATCAATTCCCGCAACCACACATCCTTAAGGAATAGTGTTTGTTGTTTTTTTAGTATGAATGAATGGATGGATGAATGAATGGATGAATAGATGAATGGATGAGTTGATGGATGAATGGATGGATGAATGGATGGATGAATAAATGGATGAATACATAGATGAAAGAATGGATGAATGTATGGATGGGTGAGTGGATAAATGAATGGATAAGTAGATAGACTAATTTATAGATGAATTCATGGATTAGTGGATGGATGAATACATAATGCATTGTGAATAAATGCAGGAATGAATGGATAAATTAATGCAGGAATGAATAAATAAACGGATAAATTAATGCAGGAATGAATGAATGAATGGATAAATTAATGGATAAATTAATGCAGGAATGAATGAATGAATGAATGCAGGAATGAATGAATGAATGGATAAATGAATGGATAAATTAATGCAGGAATGAATGAATGAATGAATGCAGGAATGAATGAATGAGCGGAGAGAACCAGTGTATGATTGGTGCATGGAGGTCAGGTAAGAAGAAGCCGATGAAGTAGCACCACCAAGTATTCTAGAAGCAGCATCATCATCAAAACCACCCTTCATGGCATATTCATCATCACCACCACCACAGTAATCATCATCATCATCATCATCTCCGTCTTCAAAGGGCTTGTTGCTATGGTGAGGTGTTGAGATGAGGTCAGTGTTGAGGTGCGTGGTTGCCATCAGAACGAATGATCTTCTGTGACGTCATTATTGTTATTGTTATTATTTTGTTGTGTTTTTGTTTTTATTCTGGTTACTTTTCATAATAATAATAATGATTTTTTATTAATAATATATTGATATATGATTTTCAAGATAGCAACATAACTGCTCAAAAACAACAACAAAAACCACAACAAGTTCTAAAACATTCCACCTCTGAAAATAACTACCACAACACTAACAACCACCATAGCAACAAAAACCCTAAAAACTACAATCACAACAACAATCACAAAAACAATCACAACCACAACAACAATAACCTTAAAAACAACAATCAAAACTACCACAAAACAGCAACTAAAATCACAACAACATCCCCAGCAACAACAACCACAACTACAACAAAAACCAAAAAACCATCACAACCAAAACCCTAACAGCAACAACCACAACAACAACCACAACAACAACAACAACCACAACAACTAACACAACAACACCTGTTGATCAACTTAGCAGCACCATCGGCAAACGATGCGACAATGTATTGAAAATGCTTGCCAGAGAACTGCTGCAGTTCAGAATTGTTAGACGCTTCTGTGGTCGCTTCGGATGGTGGGTGGGTGGTGGATGGGGGGGTATGGTGGGTGGTGGATAGGGGGGTATGGTGGGTGGTGGATGGGGGGGTATGGTGGGTGGTGGATGGGGGGGTATGGTGGGTGGAGGATGGGGGGGTATAGTGGGTGGTGGATGGAGGGGTGTGGATGACGGGTAGTCGTGGTGTGGCGATCGCTGTGATGTGGCTGGTGTGGTTGAGGGTGGATCGTAGACACCAGTAGCCTTGTTTGGGGGTAGTTGTGCTTGTTGTTGTTGTAGTGCTTGTAGTTTTGATATCGTCTTGTGTGGTAGTTGCAGTCGAAGTACTGCTAGTAGTAGTAGCAGTAATATTACTACTACTATCAAGAGCAGTGTTCAAAACACTACTACCAATACTACTAGTAGTAGTACTAGTACTACTCCTAGCTGTGGTATTATCAGTAGCAGCAGCAGTACTAGCAGTAATACCAGACGATGATGATGATGATGATGATGATGCACCAAAAGACATCTTGAGACACGCATGGATGGCTGTCTCGGGAGAATCACTGAAGCGGAACGACCAAAACTGTACGCTACTGCCGCCCCTGTGGTTGGTGGCCACTGCTAGGGTGTCATGGGAAACAAACCTCACGATAGCAACCTTAACGTCTTTTTCGTGCATGTCGCTATCGTCAGGGAGGTTGTTGTTGTTGTTGTGGGGAGTGTTGTTGTTGTTGTTGTTGGGAGTGTTGTTGTTGTTGTTGTTGTGGGGAGTGTTGATGTTGTTCAAGTAGAAAGAACCTTCGCATAGGCACTTTGCCATTATTGCTACGTCACTACCACCCCTACTACTACTATTACCACCACCACCACTACTATTACCATCACCACTACTACTACTATAACCACCACCACCACCATCACTTCCCTCCACCACCACCACTGAATACACCTTTACTGGACTCCTCAGCATGCCTTTGAAACAAAAATACAATAAGAATAATTATTATTTTTATTCTTATTGTATCTCTTATGTGCAGGATTATTTAGATTTTTTATAATAACTATCATTTAACAACAAAAAAGTTTTTTTTAATAAGCAAAAAAACAGCATTAAAAAAACAATAATATTAATAATAATAATCATCATCATCACCACCATTGCTGACGGCAACTAGTATCCTTCCATTATACTGGTGTATGTGGGCATGTCGCGGGTGGGTGTGGAGGTGGTGGAAGGGGGTGGAGGGGATGGTGGAGGGTCCTTTGGAGAGATGGAGTGATGGATGGTTGTCAGTGAAGGGTAGGATGCTCTGGATAGGGAGTTGGGGGTGATGATGATGATTTTTTAATATTCGAAATTATAAAAATTAATAGTATTAATAATAAAACTCATAATCATCTTCACCATCATCATCATCATCATCATCACCATACTTATAATGCCCTTACAATTCCTGCGATGGTGATGATGATGATGTAGTCTTGGAAACGCGTGTGGAAGGATTTGCACGATGGAGTGAAAGTACATGGGTACTTTTCTTTGTATGGTAATGATGATGATGAGGATGCTAATGATGATGATGATGACGGTGGTGGAGATGATGATGATGATTCCGATAAATGGTGAGTAGAAAAGTTGACCTGGTAAATGATAGTGATAATTCGGGTGAATTTGAATAATTAATTTCATTACCACTACCACCACATCCTCCTCCTCATCATCATCATCATCATCACCACCACCATCATCATCATCATCATCATCATCATCATCATCATCGACATCATCATCATCACTTTATAAGGCTTTTCTAGCCACTGGGCACACAGAATTTTAGATGGTATTCTCTCAACACACACTTCCAGCCACCTGTCCAATACATGGTCCTGATGATGATGATGATGATGGTGATGATTATGGTAGTGGTTATGATGATGATGAAGATGATGTTAATGATCGTGATAATAACAATAACGAGCATTATTATAGTGGCGTATAACCCGAACGGGCTTCCAGGCCACTTAGGCTGCATATTTTCTCTTGCGCCTTTGGGTTACTAGGGCATTGGTTGCACTTGAACCTAGGACCTTTCATTATTGGTCAAGCCGAGAGTCGTTGCCGACTCAGCTACCCGTTCACCCAATGATGATGATGATGATGATGACAATGAGGTGAATGACAGTAAAAATGAAAGTGATGGTAAATATAGGATAGTGATGATAATGATGATAAGAAAATAGTGATGATAAGAAATGATAACCATCTCAGCATACAATTCACAAAAACCTTAACAAACCCACCAGCATTTTGAAAAGCATACACTTGCCAGTTTCCACGGCAACGAACAACTTGTCAGACGCCTGGTTCCATTGTAGTATAGAAACCCGCGACCTCACACTCACAAGGTCGTGGACCTATGGGATTGGGTGGTCGAGTGGTTAGGATGGTTATAAATTAACCCAAAGTCTTGGTTTCAAGTCTGACTCATGTCATAGTAGAACATAGTGTGAATATTTTTAATGTCCTAGAAGCAGATTCTGTAAAAGCACTACTGCAATAATGCTCTTTATTATTGTTTTTATTATTATAACCTCATCATTATTACTATTATTATTAGACATGGATGATCCTGATCGTGATTATTATTAATTATCATAATAACAACAATTATTATTTTTTTCTTATTTCTATATAATTATTATTATTACAACCTTCCAAGGTTTGTCAATATCACATATGTACACGTGTTGCAAACTGCTTGTGGTAGCTGGCTTGCTGCAGAGAGGTAAGAGGGTAGATGGAGGATGAAGGTTAGTTAGATGGATGGAGTAAAATTTATTCATTAAATGCTCAATTTCATATTTATGAAGCCTTTTAAATTGTTATTTGTGTCAATAAAATTTAAATATTCATAATCATAAACACTCTCGATTTTTGGGCTATATATTCTATGCCATCATCTCACCATCATCATTATCACCATCACCCTCATCATCATCACCAATATCACCATCGTCATCATCATCATGAACATCATTCTCATCATCATCATCATCGTCATCACCTTTCCGACTGATCACAACTACTGAACGCTAGAATATTCTTTCTGGACAGCGTCACCAAGAACACCTCCTGTAAACACTTCTGCTCTTTCCTCCCTCCACTCAGTGTGTATATCAACTCCATCTATTTAAACTTTGCGTTTTTATTTATTTTAAAATTAAAATAAATTCAAATTCATTTTGCTTGCATTTATTAAGACTTAATTCATTAAGTTTAAAATGCTTTCCACAATAAAAATCTTGAAGTTTGAATTTTTAAAAGTAATTGCGATTTTAAACTCAATTTTTAAATTGTGTGGGTCTCAATTATTAAAAAATGAAAAAATTCTATTAGACATCATATAAAAATATATAATTAATAAATAAAGTTCTCCAACGTAAATTCAAAAAAATAACAATAAAATTCAAAATAATAATTTAATCTAAACTTGTTCAGTATAATTGAACAATGGGTTATTTTTTCTCAAAATCTTCAAATCCTCTTCTTCCAGATTTAAAAACATGTCCAAAAACAACTGAAACTCATGGATGGATCTACAAGTGAATTCCGGACAATAGTACCTGCAAACATAAGTAAAAGTATTGAATAGTAATTAATTAAAAAATTAGGATAACTTAATTAAAATAATTATTTTTGAACATTACTTTTGGTAGCCAAACCCATTGCTAACACTCCGTGCAAGTGAAACAAGTCACCCTTGCAACCACGGCGATCATCATCATCAACACTTCCATCACCCCCAGCACAAACACCAGCCCATCATCATCAACACTACCATCATCACCAGCACCAACACCAGCCCATCATCCTCAACACCAGCCCATCATCAACATATTTACATCACCACCACCATCACCATCATCACCACCACCACCACCACCATCACCACCACCACCACCCTCATCATCACCACAACCACCACCATCACCATCATCACCACCACCACCACCATCACCACCACCACCACCATCACCACCACCACCACCCTCATCATCACCACAACCACCACCATCACCATCATCACCACAACCACCACCATCACCATCATCACCACCACCACCACCAACATATTCTCCGGCTTGGCAGACTGTTCCAGGACCTCGATGTCTGTCTGGGTGGCAGGGTTGTTGAGGACAAGAACTGAGTGGAATTCAGACAGATTCGCGAACAACATGTGTGGCATCAGTCTGTAGTGGTGGTGATGGTGGAATGGTGGTTGTGGTGGTGGTGGTGGTGGTGGTGGTTGTGGTGGTGGTTGTGGTTGTGGTGGTGGTTGTGATGGTGGTGGTGGTGGTGGTGGTGGTGGTGGTGGTGGTAGTGGTAATGGAATGGTGGTAGTGGTGATGGTGGTGGTAGTGGTGGTGGTGGTGGTAGTGGTGGTGGTGGTGAAATGGTGGTAGTGGTGGTGGAATGGAGGTAGTGGTGGTGGTGGTGGAATGGTGGTAGTGGTGGTGGTGGTGGTGGTGGTGGTGGCAGTGGTGGTAGTTGTGGTGATGGTGGCAGTGGTGGTAGTAGTGGAATGGTGGCAGTGGTGGTGGTGGGGGTGGAATGTTGTATCCTCATCAGGATATACATGCGCACATAAAAACCCACGCGAGCACACACGCACACACACACGCACACGCACGCACACATACACACACACATACATACACACTCACACACACACACACACACACATACACACTCACACACACACACACACTTTTGTCCAATCAGAAGGGTTCGATTTGGATCAATAGCTGTCAACGAGGCAAGCACCTTGGTGTGCAATCATGAACATCATCATCATCATAATCATCATCACCACCCCTATCATCATCAGCATCTCCATCATCATCATCATCAGCATCACCATGCCACCTTCTGAGTGTGTTCTTCTGGCAGGCCGAGTATGTAGTCTGGCTTTCGTGCTGCAGCCGCTGAGATGAAGCAGTACAG
>OX030968.1:3475845-3508345 GCA_943735955.1 Piscicola geometra | reverse complement strand
AAATTCTAGACTTGATTGAAAACGACATCAAACAATATTTCATTTAAGGAAAAAGCTAGTTAAATTGATGGATGAATGACGGGGTGGATGAATTAGAGGATGAATGAAGCGATGAATGCGTGAATGAAAGAGTGGATAAACTGCAGGATGGGTGTGAGTGAAAGATAGTATGAAAATCAATCGAAGATAAATGTTCGCGTTGAGGGTTTGGCGAATTGATGGATGGAGAATCGATGTTGAAGATGAAGGGTGAAGAAAGATGAATGGAGGGAGGATGAATGAATAGAGAAAGAATGGATGGATAAAAAATGGATGGAGGATGAATGGATGGAGGATGAATGGATGGGGGATGAATGGAGGAAGGATGAATGGATGGAGGATGAATGGATGGATGGAGGATGAATGGATGGAGAATGAATGGATGGGGGATGAGTTACTTATGTACATTGTCAAGTATATCAGCTGCTGGCCAATGCTTTAGGACGATACAACAGCAACAATGAATGCAAGAATTCATATAAATATTCATATTTAAATATCTATAACTATTTATTCATTCATATATACAAAATCCTAAACCGCAATCGAAATTTTTAAATAGAATTACACAAGTAATATGCGATGTAACAATTGTGTTTATATTGAGAGACTTTAATGATGGGTAAGTGTTTGTAATTGTAAAGAAATCAAAATTACCTGATAACCTTTAAGTGAATCAGCACAGTATTCAACAAAGTTTAAGTTTTAAAGTTAAACAAAGTATTGATTTTTCTGGAGTTTACATGCCTTTTTACTGTCATTTTTAAAGCATTTTCTAGTAATGGCCGATGGCACGAGAGAAGCAAAAGACTGGTAAAACTGCACGTCAGATGAGATAATTCCATTTTTAGTTATAGGAGCAAAGAAAGGAGTTGAAAGAGGATAGTTGGGTACTGGATGAGATGAGAGTGGCGATGTTGGGCTCAAAAGATGGTGAGGGTCTGTATTTATGACACCTCGTAGAACAGTCCATGGGTCAAAAGGTTTCAAAGACATTTTGAAAACGGAATTTTAAAAGTCGATCAGCTTTTAGTCGATTTTAGTGGGACATAATCGGAGAAACGAACCTGGTTCTGGAAGGAAATCTCGTTGATTGATTGGTTTAAGGGAAAGTAAGGAGGGTGCTAGGAAGCGACTGTGAAGGATTTTGAAATGAATTTAAGGGTTCTATCGTGTGTGTGGAAGTGACGTTGAGGGTGGATGTAAAACTATGTGTGTGAGTGTGTGTGTGCGAGTGATGGAGTGAGTGAGTGAGTGAGTGAGTGAGTGTGTGAGTGAGTGAGTGAGTGAGTGAGTGAGTGAGTGTGTGTGTGAGTCAATGAGTGAGTGAGTGGGTGGTGAGGAAGTTAATAAGTGAGGATGGTGGTATGGGTGGAAGAAAAGAGTGGTTGAAATTGGTGAAAAAGATTTCAATAAAAAAGCTTTGATAAAGAAATGTAACGACGGGTGTTTGAAAGTTTGGTAAAGTCGTGCTGACCCAATGCGTTAGTAAGATACTGTAATGGAGGTTCGAATATATAATTCATTAGTTGGTTAAAAGTAAAAGAGGTATTTAAATAAACAGTTGTCATTTGAATAAATTGCAGTTAGTGATAAATTTAAGGCAAAGTCGCAACAAGCGAAAATATACGTATGCCGAGTGGGCGCTATACCAAGACAGGATTAAATAATCGAAGAATAAATGATTATTTAAATATATAAATGTTTTTATTTACAATTTGTGGGCGTCATCAATGGATGTGGATGAAGTTTTGAAAACAGTTTCTGCAGTATTTAAGCATCTTAGCATCAACCCCATCTACTACAACTAGAACTACTACTACTGCTGCTGCTATTATTACTAATACTACTACTACTTCTAATACTACTACTGCTGCTACTTCTACTACTACTACTACTATTACTACTACTTTATTACCAGCATTACTATTTATGTTAAACACAGTGGTAGTATTGATTATATACATGAAACATGTGTTATTATTAAGATAATTAAATAATAGATTATAAATATTATATTCTATCAAAACACATTAAATTCTTATGATTAAGTTTAACAATAATTAGTCATAATTTAATTAATAATGCCCATTATCCTGCTTTGATAATAATATATATTTTTAAAACTATAATATTAACATTTTATACTATTATACATATTTTGGCATTTTAAAAAATTTGAATAAAGTCATTAAATACATTACAGACTAAATAAAGACATTTTTAAATCTTAAGATTCTATCAGAATTTATGATGATGGTAGTGATGATAATGGTGATGATCATGGTAGTTATGATGATAATAGTAGTGATTAAATAAAGTCAATGGAATTGATTGTTTATGTAATGTTATAATATCAAACCATGAATAATTAATAAATTAATATTATTGTTGTAAAAAATATTGTTTTCAATATTATAAAACCTTATAAGAGTAATAAAATTATTCTTATTATTACTAGTGTGAATATTGTAAACTTGTCATAATTTTGTGACTAAACATAGTGGTGATGGTGAATTTCTATTTTCTATACCTAAAATATGCATAGAACTGTGATTTTTAATTTATCAAATAATTAACATTTTAACACTTTAATATGTATTTGAATAAATGTTTATATATATATCTATCTATATATCTATATAAGTACACACACACAAACATGAACTAATACTTTTTTTAATATGTATTTGTTGATGTATACATACATATGAAAAAAAGTATTCGTGCATGTATGTGTGTGTGTATGTGTTAGTATGATTCTTTGTACAGTGGTCACCGGGAAGGCCATCCACACATGTTATACTAGTTGCCTTATTAAAAGCAAAAATGTAAATATTATTTTTTTCATTTTATATTTTAAATCTATTTTTCTAATGATAAATAGAATGAAATAAGCCGGATGATGAACATATGTTGAATCTGTAGGGCTTGTTTCTGGGAAGAATGCAGGTTTCAGTTTTGTTGTTTTCGAGGCTGAAGAGAAGAAGCCCCGGATGATTATGATTTAATATTCGAATGTTCTTTTAGGCTTCAATAAACCAACTAACCATTAAATATAGACTTCCCCCTTCATTTAATCATGATGATGATCATTCGTCAAACCCTCTTTTTTCTGAAAATTCTTCAAGCAATAATTTTCCCAAACAGTCTGCTTTTCCATTTTCAGATTTCCCAGTTCCTTCTCTCACCCTCCTTTCAATTCAAAGTAGCACCCCACCCCTTGAGCCCTCGGATCCCATTCATTTCCACCCACCCCCCTGAACCCTGTGCTCTCAGTCACCCACTTTCACATCTGAAATTTATTTGGGTTTAGTTTGAGTTCATGGTTTTTTCTCTCACTTGAGGAAGCTATTATTTTTTTCCTGTGGCATATGACAAGGCATTTTACCTTCATAAAAATATTTTTAACAAATAAGAATAAATAGTTGACAGTTATAAATCCAAGCTATATCTTAATTTATACTTTCATTTAAGTAAAATGTATATTACTAAATGCTACACAATCATAAAATTTGATTATTCTTAAATCCAGATTTGGCAAATAAACAATCACCGAAATGGATTTCGGGAAATGTTGTTGAAGACAAATATGTTGAATTTAGTTTAACATTTATTTAATAAGTAAATCAATAAATAAAACAAAAACAACTCAGTACACAAGACTCACAAATTTAGGCAATACCGAAACAAAAATCCTTCACATCTCAAGGCCACTTTTAGCCATTTATATAACACTTTTTTTTGAGCGCACACACATACAAGTTTATACATACTCACATATATAAATACCTATATATCTTTTCATATCCAAACAAAAACCCAAGTATAAGACACACATTTTATATATATGTTTTGTATACACTTATGTTTGCTCTAAAGCATACTCATTTAAACAAATGTATGAGGTTTAGTTGTATTTTAAAGAGTCGTTTGCAAGAAGGTCAAGTCACATCATTACTACCTATCTTGTTGCCACCATCCTCTTCCTCTTCATCACAATCTCCCATGTTTCAAGACACCATTATAAACCCTTTGTAGACACCTATCATCACCATGGCCTTGTAGCTTTCACTCTGACATAATTTCAAATTCCTCTTTCAAAAAGACACTTGAAACTTGAAAGTTTTAAGTTAAAACAGATTTAGAGGTTTAATTCTGAAGGAATTTGTATGTTAAGCCAAACACTAAGAATCATATGATAAAAATTTAATTTAATTGAATTCTTTTTAATCAATTAAACCAGGCCAAGTTTGAATATTCTTATTAAAGGCCTCTCGAATTAACCTCGTTATCGGGTTACTATAAACTCCCATTTAGTCTTAGGGTTGCTAAGGACCAGGAAGTGGTCTTTAATAAGATGTCCTTTAGCGGGTGGATCTCATTTGAATATCACCTTGAGGTATAATTGAAGGCCTTTTAAATAAATCAACTTTTAATTGAAATAAGATTTATAATTGCTCATGTTGATTATGCATCGAACGTAGTTACGGACAAACATGCTATTTATATCTACCAATCAAAACCATCTTTTCAAATAAAGCTCAAATCATATCAATTTAACGTTAGTTTCTACCTTACAACTAAACAAAAATGTCTGACATAAATAAATTCAATAATAAGATAAAGTTATCTTTTTTTTTTAAATAAAGTTTTTTCTGTCAATAGTTTTTACGCTACCAGCTTCACTATCGTATGTAGTCAAGGGCACTTTTTGACCTAAATGTGAGATGAATGTCTTGAAAATGAGATCTCAAACCCACATCCACTCTTGCCTGTGAATTAAAAATATTAACATTTTGTTATTTAAAATTGTTTATTGTTGAGGCAAATATTTTAGTTTATTAAGTTATTGATAGTTATTCCAAGTGGAATTTTTGTCTTTCATAATATTAAGACTTAATTCTTCATTAATTTAAAAACTTAACATTTAAGAACTATTAGCTAAGGAAGATTCTTAGATAAGAAGACATTCTTTTTTCGATGCTTGTTTTGTGTGGTTCTTGCTATCACGAGGCGGTTACACAGTCCTCTCCTCACTAGGCGATGGCAGGAATTGAACTCACGACGTTTGGAGTAATAAGCCGGTCTTTTAAAAATCGTCGTTCAACTAAAGTGAAGGAATTTAAATTTTAGAAACTTGTCTGCTTAAAGATCATGATGGTGCATTAAAATGGCGTCAGTCAAAACAAATACAAGACAAATGCAAAATACAAATACAAGACAAATGCAAAATACAAATACAAGACAAATGCAAAATACAAATACAAGACAAATGCAAAAGAGTGATTTTGCCCATAGAAACCAAAAAACAACTCATTTTTATGCTATTGTACCTTCTTATCTTTCTAGCATCGAAAAACTCAAATAAAAAATAATTTACGAATATATATTTATATTTTTTAATACTTTGTAATGTATTGTATTTTATTATTTTATTAATCTCTTTTAACTAGTTGAGCCTGCATATATATCATATTATAATAGATAATAGTCAATAAATATCATGAAAGTTTATTATCTCTAAGATAAGAATGCTAAAAAATGTAATAATACATATCATTAGTATTATTAAAAATATTAATAAGAATAATAAATTTTATAACAATAATATTATCAAATCTAACGTAAATATGATAAAAATAATATTAATATAATTAATTAGAAGAGTAATGATAATACCATTAATAATAATAATAATCAATACTATTTTTCTCACTAATAATGATTGATCATTTATTCCTTTAATAGTTTGGTCTTTATTTAGAACATAAGACTAATTATCTCACCAATTTCATACTCTGGAATTTATTGAAAATAGGCCCAAACAAACAGATGATGTCAAACAGCTCGAAAAAAGTTAATTTAAAAATTGTAATCAAACTTTAAAAATATGAAATAAAGTGATTTTTTGCAAATGCCTGGATTCACTTAAGAGTTTATGATGTCAATTGGTCGTTGAATGAGTATTATGTATGTGACAGTTTTACACTATACAACTCAAAGTTAGACTCTATAACTTAAGAGTATAGTATAACTTATAAGTATAAGTTACCCTGTCGACGTTTGAGTGTCTAAAACACTTGAAAGATGGCACTGTTTTTGGATGGTGTTGTAAAGGCTTGATGGTCCAGGGTAGCGGTGTTTGCCATTTGTAGTGTATGCTGTGGTTGAGATTGAACGTGGGTTTCAAAATATACAAAATTCATTAAGATTTATAGATTTGGAATATTAATGCTATAATTATGAATATATATTAGGATCAATTAGTAGCTTAACAAAAAAAGATTGTATTCATAGAAAAAAAATTAAAACTACTTAATGCGCAATTATTATAAATGTTAGTATTAAAGGCTGCATAAATGTTATTAAAACTCTTGGATCCTTAATAAAAATCCTATTTTTGCTTCATATCCGATGATTAATTAATTAATTAGTCGACAGATTTGGACTGTTAAAAAAGAATTTTTTTCGAAAAAGCTAAGACTGAACGAGAAATCCAATAATTATGGATTTCCATGGCTCGTGTTTGGAAGCACACGCATCAAAGAAATGTATAAAGTAAGGTATTTGAGCTTCACGAGGGTGAAGATGCTTCTAGTTGACATCACCATCAGAGCAGATTCAAAACTATTTCTAGATAGTTTAACTATCGATTGAAACTAAAATATAAAATTAACTTCTGAAGTGATTCTGTGAAGTTTAATTACTCGTAAGATGACGCAGTTCTTGTGGGTTTTCAGCGTTCTTATGAGCCTCCTGGCTTGTGGTAAAAAAACTTTAAAAATAAAATTTCAAAATTAAAAATTTCAACACCAAATCACGCATTTACAAACCGATGCTGCTCGCAAACAAACAGGTTCGGGTCACGACGGACACGAAATCTTACCATCTCAACTCTCTCTCCAAATCCCATTTAACGGCTCCTTCACGTTAGTTTTGCCTCTGACGGAGAAAGGTGGTGAAGATGGAGAAATTGTCATCGACGTTGGCAAAGGGGGTGGCGATGATGCTGGTCCGAAAAAAGAAAAAGACGATGAGGTTCAAACTTGAAATAATTTTTCCAAAAAAACTTGGTTTATTAGATTAAAAAAAACACCAGATTGACTTTAATTAATTAATCAATCAATCAAATACATTTATATAGCGTATTATGATGAATTTAAAGCACCACCGACACTGCAGCACACAGCGGCTTACGAGTGTGTGCAGTACAAGGCCTTCTTCACCGTCTGCAAACACGAGAGTGGCGGTGGATACTCATATGTGAGTTGGTCTACTCTTGCTGAATCATCAAATCCATGATGGACGAAATCAAATCCATGATGGACGAAATCAAATCGCGATTGGGATTTGAAATGCAATTGTTACACATTTTCAATTTGTCCATCAACGGTTTGTTTGAATCAATATATGCATGTATCAAGGATGTCTGTACGATGTGGGACTGAAAGTGCTTAGGGTAACGCCACTCTAGCGATATTTTGAAATGGTCTTGTTATACGGCTTGATCAACGGTAGGTCCTAGGTTCAATTGCAACCAATGCCCTTGTAGTGAGCGCTTCAGTTGCGTATCCGGGCGCTATATAAAAAACATCGATTTTTTAACTACAACTACAACCACTACAACTACACAAAAGTACCTAAACACCCCTTTCAACTCCCACCACATAGATGGGTAACTTTTATTTCGACGGCGCAGAGTACAATCTTGTACCTGTTTCGTACGAAGAGAAGAAACTGGAAAACGTGGTTGAGGAGAAGGTGGTGGTGGTTGGTGGCGTTCAGCACAATTTGGCCAAGCTCAAGCCCCTGCCTGTCATCAACATTGGAAAAGATGGTTTGTATAAAGTGTTGATGTTGTTGTTCTAAATTTTTATTATTATTAATAATAATAATTTTAATAATAATAATAATAATAACGCATAGAATAATAATTATAATAATATTTTTTTTTATATAGCGCCGAAGAAATAAAATAAACGAAACCTCCCCCCCCTCCTGAACAGAAGCCACGGCCCCTGACGCAGGCCTGAGTCTGGACGAGGCGCTGAGGAAGAACGCCAAAGTGAGCAGACAGACGAGCGGGAAGCGGGACCTCTTGGTGGAGGTGATGGCCGTGATCGATCATTCAGTCTACAAGAAGTGAGTGCAGTTGTTGTGGTGTTGTTGTGGTGTTGTTGTGGTGTTGTGGTGGTGTTGTGGTGTTGTTGTGGTGGTGTTGTGGTGTTGTTGTGGTGGTGTTGTGGTGCTGTTGTGGTGGTGTTGTTGTGGTGCAGTTGTGGTGTTGTTGTGGTGCAGTTGTGGTGTTGTTGTGGTGGTGTTGTGGTGCAGTTGTGGTGTTGTTGTGGTGCAGTTGTGGTGTTGTTGTGGTGTTGTTGTGGTGGTGTTGTGGTGTTGTTGTGGTGTTGTTGTGGTGCAGTTGTGGTGTTGTTGTGGTGGTGTTGTGGTGCAGTTGTGGTGTTGTTGTGGTGCAGTTGTGGTGTTGTTGTGGTGGTGTTGTGGTGGTGTTGTGGTGTTGTTGGGGTGTTGTTGTGGTGCTGTTGTGGTGGTGTTGTGGTGTTGTTGTGGTGGTGTTGTGGTGTTGTTGTGGTGTTGTTGTGGTGTTGTTGTGGTGGTGTTGTGGTGTTGTTAAGGTGGTGGATTTCAATTTATTTGATTTGAGAATAGCCGTGTGAATATCTATTCATTTAATTAATCGAATTAAAGTTGAAATTAATTATATTTCAATGAGAATAAATGAATTTTAATCACTGAAAATATGTAAAACTCAATAAGGTTTTTAGCTTTTTCCAAGAACAACGAACAAACTGCTATAAACCAGCTCAAATTTTACTACACGCATCTCTTCAATGCTGTATGTGTTGTTGTTTGTTATTTTTGTTTTCATATGTGTTGTTGCATGTGTTTTTATTTTTGTTGTTTTATGTGTTTTTGTGTGTATTATTGAATGTGTTTTTGTATATTTTGTTGTTGTATGCATTGAGGTATGTCTTTCTGTATGCCTTGTTGTATGTGTTGTCGATTTGATTTTTGATTTTCATAACCTATTGTAGTTATCTTGACGGTTGATCATTTCGAGTTTCATTAACGAAAATTATATTTTTATTTATCAACGAGCTTCACATTTAGTTTTTATTAAAAACAAAACAACCGCAACCCATCTTTTAAAATGAAAGAACACCTCGCACTTGACACTCCCCCCCCTTTCTTAACTTTAATAATTTCACTCTTCCTTCTCCTCAGGTGGATGCAAATTATAAGCTCGTCAAACATCAGAACTTCAAGCTCAGTACGGTGGTAGTGGGCATGCACATCTCTAAAGTGAGTGGTTGGTTGTGGTTGGGTTGTGGTTGGTTGTGGTTGGGTGTGGCTGGTTGTAGTTGGGTTGTGGTTGGTTGTGGTTGGTTGTGGTTGGGTTGTGGTGTGGTGTGGTTTGGTGTGGTTTGTTGTGGTTGGGTTGGCTGTAGTTGGTTGTGTTTGGTGTGGTTTGGTGTGGTTGGTTGTGGCTGGTGTAGATAGTGTGGCTGGTTGTGTTTGGTGTGGCTGGTTGTGTTTGGTGTGGCTGTTGTGGTCGGTGTTTTAATGAGTATATAACGCAGTTTATAAGTTATAGTATTGCTGAATTTGACATGATGTTGAAGTTATAGCATAGTAACACAACAACATCCCATAAGCACAAACTCGACCATGCAAATACTCTTACAACAAAGCACCAACAACAACAACGACATTTACAACACATACCAGACGCCCCAAGAGTCACCCTTCACAACTAGAAGCAACGTGGTAGCAGGTCAAAACTTAATACATACTGGATCAAGTCTACTTGTCTTTTGGTACTGGATGAAGGTATGCTAGTAGTAATAGAAGTATTCGTAGTAGTAATAATAGTAGTAGTAGTAGTAGTAGTAGTAGTAGTAGTAGTAGTAGTAGTAGTAGTAGTAGTAGAAGTAGTAGTAGTAGTAGTAGTGGTAGTAGTAGTAGTAGTAGAAGTAGTAGTAGTAGTTGAAGTAGTAGTAGAAGTAGTAGTAGTAGTAGTATTAGTAGTAGTAGTAGTAGTAGTAGTAGTAGTAGTAGTAGTAGTAGTAGTAGTAGTAGTATTAGTAGTAGTAGTAGTAGTAGTAGTAGTAGTAGTAGTAGTAGTAGTAGTAGTAGTAGTAGTAGTAGTAGTAGTAGTAGTAGTAGTAGTAGTAGTAGTAGTAGTAGTAGTAGTAGTAGTGGTAGTAGTAGAAGAAGTAGTACTACTTGGATCACAGGAACAAGTCCCTAAAAGGAAGACTGAATGGCCCAGAATCGACATTGCTGTCATGTTTCACGAGTTAGTCGTTTTCATATTACTGATTGTTGTTTTTTAGTTGCTGTAATTGTGATGTTACTTTAATGTATTATTGTCTTATAGTTGTTGTTTTTATTGTAGTAAATGTCACTTCTTAGTCCCAGTATAAGTTAATCAATATGTACTACATTCGCTGCTTTGCAATGCTAAACTTAGGCGTAGTAACTCCCAAAACCCATTAAAACCCACTGAAACCCACTGAAATCTACTTAAAACCACCACAAAGTACCACAATCCACCACAACCACTCAAAACCACCACAATCCAGTTAACCCACCAAAACTTAAAACTTTCTAATCCACCACAACCCACCATTAAAAACCTCACATCTCAATACAGTCCCTAAACTCATCACAACCTACCAAACCCCCCACGAAAACCCACAACAAATCACCACAAGCCCCCACAAACCACTACAAGTCCCCACAAACCACCCACAGACAAGAATCATCGGCAGGCATTTTGGGTATGGGGTACATAAAAACAGTTTGCAATGGTACAGCGACCGCAATGGTGAAGAATCTACCGATGCATGAAATGATCTTTGTCACCACTCACGAAATGGGCCACGTGTTAGCTTTTGTGGTGTAGTGTGGTGTAGTGTGGTCTTGGGTGGTTTGGTTTAGTGTGGTGTGGTGTGATGTAGTGTGGTGTAGTGTGGTCTTGGGTGGTGTGGTGTAGTGTGGTCTTGGGTGGTGTGGTGTAGTGTGGTCTTGGGTGGTGTGGTGTAGTGTGGTCTTGGGTGGTGTGGTGTAGTGTGGTCTTGGGTGGTGTGGTGTAGTGTGGTGTAGTGTGGTGTGATGTAGTGTGGTCTTGGGTGGTGTGATGTAGTGTGGTGTGGTGTGGTGTGGTTTAGTGTGGTTTAGTGTGGTGTAGTGTGGTCTTGGGTGGTGTGATGTAGTGTGGTGTGGTGTGGTGTAGTGTGGTGTGGTGTGGTGTAGTGTGATGTAGTGTGGTGTGGTGTAGGATAGTGTGGTGTGGTTTTGGGTGGTGTGGTTTGGTGTAGTGTGGTGTAGTATGGTGTAGTGTGGTGCAGTGATGTAGTGTGATGTGGTGTGGTGTAGTGTGGTGTGGTGTGGTGTAGTGTGGTGTGGTGTAGTGTGGTGTGGTGTGGTGTGGTGTAGGATAGTGTGGTGTGGTTTTGGGTGGTGTAGTTTGGTGTAGTGTGGTGTAGTATGGTGTAGTGTGGTGCAGTGATGTAGTGTGGGGTGGTGTGGTGTAGTGTAGTATGGTGTAGTGTGGTGTAGTGTGGTGTGGTGTAGTGTGGTGTAGTGTGGTGTAGTGTGGTGTAGTGTGATGTTGTGTGGTGTGGTGTAGTGTGGTGTAGTGTGGTGTAGTGTGGTGTAGCGTGGTGTAGTGTTGTGTGACGTTATGTGTTAATATTTGGATGTTTTGTAGTGTTGTGTGATGGATGTGACACAGTGTAGCGTGGGGTTGTGTAGCCGTGTTTGAGTGTTGTGTATTTGTTTTGTTTAGTGTGGTTTAGTTTGAGGCAGTGTGTTTTGGTATAGTGTGCTGTGGTGTTATGTGATGTGGTGTAGCGTAGTGTGATGTGTGAGGTGTGGTCGTATGGAATGAAGTGGAGTGTGGTGGTTGATGGTTGAACTACTAAACAGTCACCAAACACATAATAACTAACTTAGTCAGATTGCATCAAAATCACCACAGCATCTTATCATCACGGCCAAATCATCATTATCATTACTACCAAAAAATCAATATCATCACTAGCAAAACATCATTACCATCACTACCACAGTCTGGCTTCTTGGCACGACTCTGAAAACAATCCTTGTTCATCGCCTTGTTCATCGGATGATGGCTACTTGATGGCAATTGGTGGCATCGGTGGGTGGGTGTGGGTGGGTGGGTGGGTGTGTGAGTGGGTGTGTAGGTGCACAGATGGGTGGGTAGGTGGGTGGGTGTGTGGGTGGGTGGGTGTGGGTGGGTGGGTGTGGGTGGGTGGGTGGGTGTTCGGGTGGGTGTGTGGGTGGGTGTGTGAGTGGATGGGTAGGTGGGTGTGTGGGTGGGTGTGTGGGTGGGTGTTTGGGTGGGTGTTTGTGTGGGTGGGTGTGGGTGGGTGGGTGGGTGTTTGGATGGGTGTTTGGGTGGGTGTGTGGGTGGGTGTGTGGGTAGGTGTGGGTGGGTGTGGGTGGGTGTGTGGGTGGGTGTGGGTGGGTGTGTGGGTGGGTGTGGGTGGGTGTGGGTGGGTGGGTGTGTGTGAGTGGGTGTGTAGGTGCACAGATGGGTGGGTAGGTGGGTGGGTGTGTGGGTGGGTGGGTGTGGGTGGGTGGGTGTGGGTGGGTGGGTGGGTGTTCGGGTGGGTGTGTGGGTGGGTGTGTGAGTGGATGGGTAGGTGGGTGTGTGGGTGGGTGTGTGGGTGGGTGTTTGGGTGGGTGTTTGTGTGGGTGGGTGTGGGTGGGTGGGTGGGTGTTTGGATGGGTGTTTGGGTGGGTGTGTGGGTGGGTGTGTGGGTAGGTGTGGGTGGGTGTGGGTGGGTGTGTGGGTGGGTGTGGGTGGGTGTGTGGGTGGGTGTGGGTGGGTGTGGGTGGGTGGGTGTGGGTGGGTGGGTGTGGGCGGGTGTGAGTGGTTGGGTGTGGGTGGGTGGGTGTGGGTGGGTGGGTGTTTGTGTGGGTGGGTGTGGGTGGGTGGGTGGGTGTGTTTGGGTGGGTGGGTGGGTGTGTGGGTGAGTGTGTGGGTGGGTGTTTGGGTGGGTGGGTGTGTGGGTGGGTGTGTGAGTGGATGATTAGGTGTGGGTGGGTGGGTGGGTGTGGGTGGGTGTGGGTGGGTGGGTGAGTGGGTGGGTGGGTGAGTGGGTGGGTGGGTGTGTGGGTGGGTGTTTGTGTGGGTGGGTGTGGGTGGGTGTGTGTGTGTGTGGGTGGGTGTGTGGGTGGGTGTTTGGGTGGGTGGGTGTGTGGGTGGGTGTGTGAGTGGATGATTAGGTGTGGGTGGGTGGGTGGGTGTGGGGGGGTGTGGGTGGGTGGATGAGTGGGTGGGTGGGTGTGTGGGTGGGTGTTTGTGTGGGTGGGTGTGGGTGGGTGGGTGGGTGTTTGGGTGGGTGTGTGGGTGGGTGGGTGGGTGGGTGTGAGTGGGTGTGTTTGGGTGTGTGGGTGTGTGGGTGGGTGTGTGGGTGGGTGTTTGGGTGGGTGGGTGTGTGGGAGGGTGTGTGAGTGGATGGGTGGGTGGGTGGGTGGGTGTGTGGGTGGGTGTGTGAGTGGATGGGTAAGTGGGTGTGTGAGTGGGTGTGTGGGTGGGTGTTTGGGTGGGTGAGTGTGTGGGTGGGTGTGTGAGTGTTTGGGTGGGTGTGTGGGTGGGTGTGGATGGGTGTGGGTGGGTGGGTGTGTGGGTGGGTGTGGATGGGTGTGGGTGGGTGGGTGTGTGGGTGGGTGTGTGAGTGGATGGGTAGGTGGGTGTGTGGGTGGGTGTGTGGTAAAAGGGTTCATTGGATGAGGGGGTGGTGGAGAAAGAAAATTGATAAAACAGGGGTAGTAGAAGGGGATTGATTGGGTGAAGGTTTGAAGGAGTTGATTGGTAGATAGGTGGGTGGGGGGGGAAGAGAAGGTTGTATGTTGGCAAGTAGGAGAAGAGGGTAGGTGGAAGGTGGATCGAAGGAACTTTCTTGGAAAAGATATTGATGGTGGAATAGGGGTGAAAAGAATATAAACTGTTCGCTTAACATAAACAAACATAAACAAACATAAACATAAACGCAAACATAAACAATGTAAAATACGTACACTCAAAAACACATGCAAAAGCACACATAAACAAACATAAATAAATATAAACACCCACGCATACACACAAACAAACACGCATACACAGGAGGAATGAATGTCTACACAAACGAGCAAACGTTTTCAAAATGCACTCTGAAGCAATTTGATGATAACTTCAAAGAACTCAACAAGTTTTCAACTTAATCACCATACACACACACACACACACACACACACACACACACACACACACACACACACACACACACACACACACACACACACACACACACACACACACACACACACACACACACACACACACACACACACACACACACACACACACACACACACACACACACACACACACACACACACACACACACACACACACACACACACACACACACACACACACACACACACACACACACACACACACACACACACACACACACACACACACACACACACACACACACACACACACACACACACACACACACACACACACACATACATACACACACACACACACACACGCACACAAACACACACACACAGAGCAAATAACAACTGTCTGTTAGACAGACCAACGGGCAACTTTGACAAAGTGTTAGACGTCAAAAAAAACAGCAAAGAAGAGATAGGACAGAAGTTTTCACTCGACGATCAGTGCAAGTATTCTCTGGGCAAGGACTCCTACTATTGCGGAGTTGGTATTTCATTTCAACACACTTGCGTCTTATACATGGGTGCGCCTTATACATGGGTGCGTCTTATACATGGGTGCGTCTTATACATGGATGCGTCTCATACATGGGTGCGTCTTATGCATGGGTAAGCATTATTTAGGGTGTGCATTACACATAGGTGTGCCTTATTTTTAGGTATTTGATTATGAATTTGCCATTAGTTATCTATCAGCACATTATCTCACAAAATGCACTATTTTACACTTTTCTCAGCACACTACTCACGTTTCTCTTAGCATTCTTAAAAAATTATTATTTATTTTTCCTTCTTTTACTCTCAAAAAATCTATTTATTTTTCTTCCCACCCCTCTTCGTCCCCTTCAACAAACGCCAGGGTGAATCGTCCGGAGACGCGATATGCGCAGACGTGGTTTGTTACCACCCCAGCAAGTATGAATGTGACTTGAATTGGCATATAAGGGCGTACGATGGAACTTCGTGTGAGGACGGGAAGTGGTGTAAGAAAGGGAAGTGTGTCAAGGACTCTAGAGCCCCGGCTTTCAAAGGTGGAGTGGCTCAGATTTTGGCAACTAACTAGCACCCAGCCACCATGAACCACCAACACCTGACCACCACCACCACCAACACCACCACACAACTACCACTGGCCAGTCGGCACGTGCAAATACGGAGACATGAAGGCGATTCTGCCACACCACTCCGAAAAGAAACTCCAATGTAGGTGAGTGCAACAACATACGGATACCTTTTTAGCTTATAAAATTAAATAACTTCAACTCCAAAACGATGTTATAGTAGTTTATCTAGAGTTTTTCTGATGTAACCTCAAGTTAGGGTATCAATAAAGCGGAAAATTAAATAAACTGAATTTATGTATACTATTTAACATTATTTTAATACAATTGAAAAGTAGATTTAACTCAAAATAATTGATATTTAAATGAGTTTTATTGATTTTAATTGAGCTTTATTCTATAAATATGCCGTCAACAGAGATATCTCCAGCCGATTCACAAGCCTCTGTTACAACGAAGTGTATGCAAATTACTGCTGTGATACGTGTGCCAAACTCAAGAAAAAGAACCCCCGTTAGTGGTTGTGTTCGTTGGAGAGGTTGTGATATAGTGAAATAGTGAGAGAGATGGTGGGTAGAGAGGTTGATAATCCTGATATGCATTGAGTGTAGAAAAAGTGTTTAGAATTTGTTTTTTTATTTTCTTTTAAATTTAAGGTGACTCTTCTTTTCCACTCACAACAACTTTAAACTCTTCACAAAACTCTTTGACTTTTAAATAAATCATCATCACCCTTCAACGCTTACCCTTAAGCCATCTCACCCTCCAGCCATCTCACCCTTAAGCCATCTCACCCTCAAGCCATCTCACCCTTAAGCCATCTCACCCTCAAATCAGCTCACCCTCAAGTCATCTCACCCTCAAGCCATCTCACCCTTAAGCCATCTCACCCTCAAGTCATCTCACCCTCAAGTCATTTCACCCTTAAGTCATCTCACCCTTAATTCATCTCACCCTCAAGCCATCTCACCCTTAAGCCATCTCACCCTTAAGTCATCTCACCCTCAAGTCATCTCACCCTTAAGTCATCTCACCCTTAAGCCATCTCACCCTTAAGTCATCTCACCCTCAAGTCATCTCACCCTTAAGTCATCTCACCTTCAAGTCATCTCACCCTCAAGTCATTTCACCCTTAAGTCATCTCACCCTTAAGTCATCTCACCCTTAAGTCATCTCACCCTTAAGTCATCTCACCCTCAAGTCATCTCACCCTCAAGTCATCTCACCCTCAAGTCATCTCACCCTCAAGTCATCTCACCCTCAAGTCATCTCACCCTTAAGTCATCTCACCCTTAAGTCATCTCACCCTCAAGTCATCTCACCCTCAAGTCATCTCACCCTCAAGTCATCTCACCCTCAAGTCATCTCACCCTCAAGTCATCTCACCCTCAAGTCATCTCACCCTTAAGTCATCTCACCCTTAAGTCATCTCACCCTCAAGTCATCTCACCCTCAAGTCATCTCACCCTCAAGTCATCTCACCCTCAAGTCATCTCACCCTCAAGTCATCTCACCCTCAAGTCATCTCACCCTTAAGTCATCTCACCCTCAAGTCATCTCACCCTCAAGTCATCTCACCCTCAAGTCATCCCACCCTTGAGTCATCTCACCCTCAAGTCATCTCACCCTTAAGCCATCTCACCCTCAAGTCATCTCACCCTCAAGTCATCTCACCCTCAAGCCATCTCACCCTCAAGTCATCTCACCCTCAAGTCATCTCACCCTCAAGTCATCTCACCCTCAAGCCATCTCACCCTCAAGTCATCTCACCCTCAAGTCATCTCACTCTCAAGCCATCTCACCCTTAATTCATCTCACCCTTAAGTCATCTCACCCTCAAGTCATCTCACCCTCAAGTCATCCCACCCTCAAGTCATCTCACCCTTAAGTCATCTCACCCTCAAGCCATCTCACCCTTAAGTCATCTCACCCTCAAGTCATCTCACCCTCAAGTCATCTCACCCTCAAGTCATCTCACCCTTAAGTCATCTCACCCTCAAGTCATCTCACCCTCAAGTCATCTCACCCTCAAGTCATCTCACCCTTAAGTCATCTCACCCTTAAGTCATCTCACCCTTAAGTCATCTCACCCTCAAGTCATCTCACCCTCAAGTCATCTCACCCTTAAGCCATCTCACCCTTAAGCCATCTCACCCTTAAGTCATCTCACCCCTCAGAGAACTGTCCGTACGGTGACAGAGATAGCACATGTAAAAAGGACTACTGCCATAGCGCCACATACAGGGAAAGATGTTGTAAAACCTGCGGTGCTGTTGATAGCTATGGATGCTATGGAAGTGGGGTGAGTGTGGTGGGAGGAAGAGAGAGTTCGGGTAAATGTGGGGTGAATAAAGTTTTTTGATAAGTGAATGTGTGGTGGGAAGGTGTGATGAAGAAAAGTATAGCGGGATTTAAAAATAACCGAGAAAGATATGGTACGGGTTGGAGTTTTGAGATGAGATTTGGTCATCTAGATGGACAGCCCCACAAACACCTCATTGAATTCACGATGAACACATCCACAAACCAATGTTCCCAACAAGCATCAATACTACTACTTAGCCACCCCCTACATTCCATATCACCTTCTCACAACCATCAAATTGCCGGGAAAAACCTCTTAGCTGCGCTTGCTCGATGATGATGATGATGATGATGATGATGATGATGATGATGATGATGATGGTGATGATGATGATGATGATGATGATGCACCACTAAATAACCACTGCTCTGCCAGTACCACAACCACCAAATTACCACCACGCTACCACAAGCACCACCATCTTGATTACATTCAAACACCCCCTTAATACTCTGAAATCATTGCTACAACAGCCAGCCTGGTGCTCTAAGAAGAAAGCGACTGACTGTTATGGAGGTACAATCGCCAAATCCTGTTGCGAACGCTGTAATTCGCTAAAAGTGTCCGATACAGCAGGTCAGACGTTTTTATTTTGGCTTTTCAATTCTTCTTTAGTTATTTATTCTCACAAACACACAAAATTGTGTTACACTAGAACCACCGCATTAAGAACCACACACATCTCTTACTAACACATCATCACATAACACATGAGCAACACATACACACACACACACACACACACACACACACACACACACACACACACACACACACACACACACACACACACACACACACACACACACACACACACACACACACACACACACACACACACACACACACACACACACACACACACACACACACACACACACACACACACACACACACACACACACACACACACACACACACACACACACACACACACACACACACACACACACACACACACACACACACACACACACACACACACACACACACACACACACACACACACACACACACACACACACACACACACACACACACACACACACACACACACACACACACACACACACACACACACACACACACACACACACACACACACACACACACACACACACACACACACACACACACACACACACACACACACACACACACACACACACACACACACACACACACACACACACACACACACACACACACACACACACACACACACACACACACACACACACACACACACACACACACACACACACACACACACACACACACACACACGCACGCACACACAGGGTGTGAGTACGGAGACAAGGCAGACTGGTGCGCCGATGACGTCAAAGCAAACGGATGCAGTGATGCATCAATGAAGGATACTTGCTGTTACTCGTGCCGCTGATCACATGAGCGCGTGTCACATGTGAAATAATTCATGTGTGCCTAAAGTACACTCATGTGTTCAATCTTTACTTCAATATCGTTCGACATCATTTATTTATCTTTAATCGACTCAGAAATAAAATTTTAGTTCTTCTTTAATTGCATCAATAAATCATTGAAACTTCGTGAAAAGAAAAATGTGTGTATGTTTGTTTTTGTGTATGTGTGTGTATATATATAAGTGTGTGTGTGTTTGTGTGTGCGTGTGTGTGTCCGTGTGTGTGTATGTGTGTGTGTGTGATATTGTGAGTTGGTGAAAGTGGGATTAAAGTTAGTTAAATCCTTTGAAAGAAAAAGCCTTCGGATAAAATACCTTCTACAAAAAGCCTCCCGGAGAAAAAACCTCCTGGAGAAAAAGTCTCTCGGAGAAAAAGTCTCCTTGTTAATATTTTAGTATGAATAAAACGGACTTTTTATATAAAAAACGGATTTTTTTATAGATTTGTTTCACAATTTTAAATAAATAAAACGGACTTTTTATATAAAAAACGGATTTTTTTATAGATTTGTTTCACAATTTTAAATAAATAAAACGGACTTTTTATATAAAAAACGGATTTTTTATAGATTCTTTTCACAATTTTAAATAAATAAAACGGACTAATTTTTTTAAATTACATAATTGAAACGAACTTAAATTTATCAAATACAATACAAATTATTAAATACAATATAAATTATTGAATACAATATAAATTATTAAATACAATATAAATTATTAAATACAATATAAATTATTAAATACAATATAAATTATTAAATACAATATAAATTATTAAATACAATATAAATTATTAAATACAATATAAATTATTAAAGACAATATAAATTATTAAATACAATATAAATTATTAAATAAAATATAAATTATTAAATAATAATAATAAGTAATAATTGTCATTTTTGTATAGCGCCCGGGCACGCAACTGAAGCGCTTTCACTGCGTCGTAACGCAATAAAGAAATAAAAATAATTATAATAGTAATGTTATGAAAAAGAAAGCAAAAAGTAGCATGGAGTAATTATTAAGAATGATAGGCTAAGTTAAAGTAATGAGTTTTCAGTTTGGCTTTGAAAGTCGAAAATTGGTTGATGCTTCGAAGTGCAGGTGGAAGGGCATTCCAAATTGTTGGAGCTGCGTGACGGAAAGCTCTTTTTGAGATGTTGTTTGTAGTGGATTCTTGGTTGAGGAGAAGAGATGAAGATGAACGCAGTTGTTTGTTTGATGTTTTTTTAGTTATGAGTTTGCTGAGATATGACGGTTTTGAAGTTTGAAGAATTTTGAATGTGTTGATGGCTATTTTAAAGGATATTCGAAAATCTATAGGAAGCCAGTGGAGTTTTATAAGATTATCATTTGATGATTGAACAAGGTGATGGCCTGGGTAATCACAGTTGAGTGTGATTCTAGCCGGCTTGTTTAAAACTGATTTTAGACGATTTCTTTCTTGATTGGTGATATTATATAATAGCGAGTTACAGTAGTCAAGTCTGCTTAGTATTAGACATCGGGAAAGTGAGGCGGAGAGATCAGTAGTAATGAATGGGCGTATGTGTTTGATTGCTTTGAGATGATAGTGTGATGATTGGATGATAGATGTGATGTGGTTTTTGAAAGTGAGTTTGCTGTCTAGGGTGACTCCGAGTATTTTGAGAGTGTTATTGATGGGGATTTTATCTGAGTTGATGTTGACAGATGATATTGTGTTTAAACTATTTAATTGATAAGGGGTGCCTAGTTTTATTATTTCTGATTTAGTGGTGTTAAACTGGAGATAGTTATTGAGAAACCAAGTTTCCATGGTTTGTATGCAAGATGTGAGGTTACTAGTAGCTTGGTTGGATGTATTAGGTGTGATGAATTGAAGAAGTTGTATATCATCAGCATATTTATGGTAGGTTATATTGAATTGGTTGACTATATTTGAGATAGGTGAGATGTATGTGGTGAAAAGAAGCGGTCCAAGAACAGAGCCTTGAGGAACGCCGTGTTGTATATTGGTTGGTGATGAGATGTGTGTACCTAATTTAACTTGATAATGTCTATTTTCTAAATAAGATGACAGCCAGTTTAAAGCTGTTCCATCAACTCCAAATTCTTTATGAAGTCTGTTTATGAGGATGGAATGGCTGATGGTGTCGAAGGCTGCTGATAGGTCGAGTGATGCGAGGAGGGTGGTATTTTTTGAGTCGCATTCGTTGAAAATGTGGTCAGTTAGATGGAGTAGGGCTGTTTCTGTAGAGTGGTAAGGTCTATAGGCTGATTGGTGACTAGGATAGTTTGGATTGGAGGTGATGTGAGGTTGTAGTTGTTTTAATACGGCCCTTTCCATAATTTTTGATATGGTGGACAGGTTGGAAATAGGTCGATAATTTGCTGGATTGGTTGTGTCGAGGTTGGCTTTCTTTAATATTGGTGTAATTTGGGCTGCTTTGAAAGTAGATGGAAAACATCCTTCTTGGAAAGATAAGTTGACGAGCTGTGAGATGGCTTTTGACAATATTGAGCAACATTGTCTTATAACTTGGTGAGGAAAAGGATCTATGGCGATGTCTTCGTGCATGTAGCATAAATGATTTGTAATATATCTTCAGATGTTGTTGGTTTAAAGTTAGATATGGGGTCAATGATGTTTTTTCTATGAGTGTGTGTGAACTGTTCGTTTTGAGGTTGTGATAGGAGATTATCAATATTCTTATGAATATTTTCAATTTTGCTGCTGAAAAAGTTGATGAAGATGGAAGCCATGTTTGTATTGCTTGAGTTGTTGGATGGATCATTTTTTTGCCGGTGTAATAGTTTATTTAGATTGTGCCATAGAGTACGTGGGTTATTGGATGAATCTATTTCCGTTTTAATTATTTCTATTCTTGATTTGATAATTGCTTCTCTTGTTGATGCTTTAGCTTTATTATATAGTTGTTTATTAGAAGATGAAGGATCTTTGAAATAAGTTTTCTCAGCTTTCCTTTTGTGTCTTTTGGCTCTAATTGCCTCCAGTGAAATTTTGTGGCGATTTTGGTGTGATCGTCGTATGACTTTCGTTTGTAGTGGCGCATACTTATCTAATAGTTTGAGGATGACATTGTTTATGAGTTCGACGTATTGGTCTGTAGTACAACTCTTGCAATCTAATATAGAAGATGATTTGAGGTCAATATTGAAATTGATCCAGTCTATTTTTTTTTATCCTACGGTATTTAATTATGGTGCTGATAGGAATTGGCTTTATTAATGATAGGGTAGATGAAATGAGATGATGATCTGAAAATAGTGTTGGATGTATAGAATGATTAGTGATGATACTAGATGCGTTGATGCAGGTTATGAGTAGGTCCAGTGTATTGCCGTTTTCGTGAGTTGGTGCGTTTATGTGCTGATATAGGTTGTATTCGTCGATGATATTTTGGAGCTTTTCATTAATTAGTGTGGTAGAGTTAGAAGTATGAGGAGCGTTAAAATTTCCACACAGGATTAAATTAGAATTTAGGGAGGTTAATGAATCGATGAGTTGGGAGAATTGTATGATGAAATTAGTGAGTGAGTTATTAGGTGGCCTATAAATAATGACAATGTGTAAAGGAGTAAATACAATATAAATTATTAAATACAATATAAATTATTAAATACAATATAAATTATTAAATACAATATAAATTATTAAATACAATATAAATTATTAAATACAATATAAATTATTAAATACAATATAAATTATTAAATACAATATAAATTATTAAATAAAATATAAATTATTAAATACAATATAAATTATTAAATACAATATAAATTATTAAATACAATATAAATTATTAAATACAATATAAATTATTAAATACAATATAAATTATTAAATACAATATAAATTATTAAATACAATATAAATTATTAAATACAATATAAATTATTAAATACAATATAAATTATTAAATACAATATAAATTATTAAATACAATATAAATTATTAAATACAATATAAATTATTAAATACAATATAAATTATTAAATACAATATAAATTATTAATACTTTATATCAAGAATTCAAAATAAAAGTTTCAAATATTAAATGTATTATTTGTTCATTAAAATTGAAAAAGTGTTTACAATAAAGTGTGTTTATTTTTATAGTTATTCAAAGTCAATGTGTTTTCAATTAGTGGTTTGGAGCCATGTGATTGGCACTTGTGTGTGGTGTCTTCATTATTCTTGCCAATACCAGTGTAAAGTGATCAGTTCGACCGAATCTTGGAGGGATGCCTGCTGATGCCAGCCAAAAAAACTAACAGATATTCCCATTGACTTATGACTAGAAGAAAGTAGTAGTAGCAGTGGTGGTAATAGTAGTAGTAGTAGTAGTAGTAGTAGTAGTAGTAGTAGTAGTAGTAGTAGTAGTAGTAGTAGTAGTAGTAGTAGTAGTAGTAGTAGTAGTAATAATAATAATAGTAGTAGTAATAGTAGTAGTAGTAGTAGTAGTAGTAGTAGTAGTGGTAGTAGTAGTAGCAGTAGTAGTAGTAGTATTAGTAGTAGTAGTAGAAGTAGTTCAGAAGATCTGATGCAAATGACTACAGATTGAGCAGGGTCTTTAGCAGATGATTTGTGTTATTTTATATACATTTGTATGTAATCTGTAAGTATAAATTACCAAATTACATGAGAAGTTAAATTGAAAAGTTGAAAATTACTTCATTTTCAAATGAAATTTCGTTACTTTAAGTACAGTACTGTTTCTCTGCTACTATGTATGTTAAATCTGAAAATATAATCCGTTTTCACACATCACCCTCCATATCGATAATCAGCTATGATATCCTCCATGTCAATCAAACTACTAAGCTCCGCCCACTCACTCATATTGAGGAGGTTTTCGAGCTGACCCATATGTCGCATCCGAATTTTAAGATTTGATGTCCTTTATGATTGGATGGAACATATATATATATATATATATATGGTTAGAAAAATTTAAATCTTTCAAACACTCTTAGTTATTTGTTTTAAAAACTTTGATTCAAGATGGAAATTATTACTAGTAATAAAGGTGGTGAAAAATTGTGTTATTTGGGTTACACCTATACGGTGAAATCTATAAAGCCTCAAAGAGTACAGTGGCAATGTAGCAGGCGATGCGCGCTTTTATGTAAAGCTACGCTTTACACAAATTCTGAAGTGAGTTATTTCTAAATTTTTATTTATATGATGTTAATTAAATTTTTATCTATTTATCTTATTTTTATCTGTTTTAATAGTTTTTAACTCATTATAAAATATTTCAAATAAAAGAAAACAGCTGTATTAAGCAGCACTGATCACAATCATGAACCCAGCGAAGAAATCATCAAAAGAACCAAATGCTTAAATAAAATGAAAGAAATCGCATCTAGTGCCTCAACATCGCAGCCTACCCAAGTATACGCAGAAGGACTAAGGACACTTGACGACAATGCCAAGGCTTTTTTGGGTAAAAAAGAATCAATTACTAGATGTCTAAGATATACAAAAAACAAGAAAATGCCTAAAAACCCACAATCAATGGAAGAATGTGTAATTCCTGATTTTTTTAAGACTACTGGCGAACAAGAAATTCAAAACTTTTTAATATTTGACAATGGAAACCTAGCAACAAATCGAATAATTATATTTTCTAACAATCATCAGCTTCGAGTTTTGGCTGAAAGTGAAAGGTTCGTAACTATTGATAGAGGGAAGTTGCACAAGGGGGAACGATTTTTACATGTAGCCTCATAGTTCAATTGTATAACCAATAACGTAAATAAAGATTTACCCAGCCAATATATATATTTTAAAACATTAAAAAAGTTAAATATATAATAACGTTACAATATATTTATAACAGATGGTTTATGGATGGAACATTTAAATCCGTTCCCAGACTTTTCCAGCAAGTTTATGTGATAAGGGCGCTTACAGAAAACGTCTTTATAACTTGTGCCTACATTCTGATGTCACAAAGAAGACAATCAGAATACGAAATAGTCTTTAATGCATTGAAAGAAAAAATTTTAGAAAATAATTATCCTATAAATGTAAATTATGTTATGGCTGACTTTGAAATAGCTCCAAGACTGGCCATAAGTGATGTCTTCGGCGAACATGTTTCAATCCACGGATGTTTTTATCACTTAACACAAAGCACTTGGAGAAAAGTAAGAAGTTTATTTTCTTAAATAATTTTAAGTTCTATATAGGTTTCAGTGATTTATTGATTGAATAAATAACAAAAAAGCATTTTAAAAACAATTTTGCTACATACTATTTTTAGATTCAGGAACTGGGATTAACAAGGGCATACAAAAGTTTTGAGGCAGTTAGACATTTTGCAGGCATGTTAGATGGTCTTGCATTTCTGAGACTAAGAGACATATCAGAAGGACTGGAATACCTTCAAAATAACATACCGGAAAATATTCCTAGATTAGATGATCTATTCCTTTATTTTGACACTTACTATGGTAGAGGGCCGTTTGTAAGTGATGCCGGAGCAAACCATACGATTATTTTAAGACGTCGTCCACCACTTTACCCACCTGCATTGTGGAATGTTCATCATCAAACAATAAACGATACTGCCAGAACAAACAATGCATGTGAGGGATGGAATAACAGTTTTTATAATTTGATAGGCCATCAGAATCCCTCACTGTGGACGTTAATAAAAGCCTTTCAAAATGATGGAGCTATTAACAAGGCAAAATTGGAACAAATAGAAAGAGGGGATCCACCGGCAAGAAGAATAAAATCAAGTACTGTTCAGTCGCAGCAAAGACTGAAAAGTATTTGTGAAAATTTAAGAGATGGAACAAAAACCGTGATTGAAGCATTGAGGGCTGTGGGGCATTGTGTTATTATTGCAAGAACACAGTAAAAGGTATGTACTTTATTAAATTTGTTGTCAGTTATTTTAATTTTTATATTATTAAAATTCCAATTAACTTTTGTATAAGTACTACTACTACTACTACTACTACTACTACTACTACTACTACTACTACTACTACTACTACTACTACTACTACTACTACTACTACTACTACTACTACTACTACTACTACTACTATTTATACTACAAACTTACATAATCAACAGAAACCTATGATCAATCTATGACAAAACAACATCATCTTCATCATCGCTATAAACGATGATTTACATAGAAATGACAGTGTGCATCATTATCTTCATCATCTTCATCACGTGGTCATGCACTCGCCACCCTATCAGCGACACATTTTTGTTTTAATTGTTTTTCAACCGTTTGAAACGTCTGTTATTTGTTGCTATCTTTCTAAATCAATAAAAATTAGAAAGCATTGTCTTGATATTTATTTTGTTTAAAAAACCTTAGAAAAATATATTCTAATCAAGTATTCAAATAAAAAATGAGTTGAATTTACATACTAATTCTTAGTCATCAAGACAACGAATACGAAAAGGTATATAAGGTTGATGACTATAACAATCAATCAATAAAATTTATATTGTGTTAAATAATTCGTATTGTATTTAATAATTTATTAAATTTGAACATTTAAAGTTCATTTCAATTATGTAATTAAAAAAATATAGCCCGTTTTATTTATTTAAAATTGTGATAAGAATCTATAAAAAAAATCCGTTTTTTATATAAAAAGTCCATTTTATTAATTTAAAATTGTGAAACAAATCTATAAAAAAATATCCGTTTTTTTATAAAAAAAAGTCCGTTTTATTCATTTAAAATTGTGAAACGAATCCATAAAAAAATCCGTTTTTTCTATAAAAAGTCCGTTTTATTTATACTAAAATATTAACAAAGAGACTTTTTCTCCGAGAGACTTTTTCTCCAGGAGGTTTTTTCTCCGGGAGGCTTTTTGTCGAAGGTATTTTATCCGAAGGCTTTTTCTCCGAGAGGCTTTTTGTCCGTTCCCCTTAAAACTGAATATCATATCAAGTCAACTTTACGCTGAGGCATCTGGACTTTTTGAATCGACACCTACTTGTTCATTTTTCAAATTCAGAAACCAAAATATAATGTATATAAATGAATTATATATCATTAAAATCGTATTTGAATTTCCTACTTCAAACCGAATGCTAGAAAATTATTTCTCAAATAATTAAACGAGAAAATAAACTTTAAATTTTTTCCTTTGAATTTTAAACTAATTTTAATAATATAATTAAAATCTAGCAAATACATTCTGAAAGTACATTTCCTAATCTTTAAAATGATATCAACTTCATTGAAAAAAAGTGCTCCTCCGTTTCTGATTTTTAAAATACAAATCATACGTATAGCATTTTATTAAATGTAAAGCGCATCACAATTTAGTTTTTGCTTTTATATCATCTGTTGAATAGTTATCGCCGTTTAAATGCTAAATTTCTATATTACTTAAAAATTCATAGTTATTCTTGGTTGGTTTATTTTTTTTAAGTTTGATTTATTTACATTCATTTTATTGGTTCTTATGATATTCATAGCTTAGAGTCCATAATAATAAATTAAGCCATTTGAGCGAAACAACTTTAAAAATGATAATTTTTTAAACTTTAAAATACAGTTGTATTCAAATGGAATTTTCTGGCCCAATCTGTCAGAAGCTTGGTCTCACATGTATTGATATAAAAAATAAAAGTTTGAAAAAAAGTTGTTTTTATAAGCAATGGCCTAGTTCTAGAGTTAAAAAACTTTTTTAAAAAGGAACATATATATTGTCTTAGTTTAGCAGCTAGGCTACCTAAACTTTAGCTGAAGTTTTGGGATGCCTTAATGACAACTTCATTTATACAAACCAACTGGTTTTATACTCAAAGGTGTGTATTGTTGCTAAAAAGAGAATAAATCTTAAAAAAAAGAGAAAACTAGGATCATTCATGAATTTAGAATTTCTTCATCCATCTTCAAAAATAAATGTGCCAAAAGTGTCTTTGAACACATTTTTATTTGGAAATTGTTCAAAAACAATACCATTAACTGTTCAATCCAAAAAGGAAGAATTATTCACTCTCGCTTTTTATTGTTAATACAATTTAGTTTTATTTAAATATTTATCATTCATTAAATATTGTTCATTCTCACATTTTATTGTTTATACAAATTTCGTTGTTTTATTGAAATAATTATCATTCTTTTAATATTATTCATTTTCGCTTTTTATTGTTAATACAATTTTTTATATATTAAAAAAAGTAGAATTTCGTTTTCTATTCCAACATAAAGTTTATGTGCTTTTAAAGATCTATTTATTTTGGTGGAAAATAAACGGTTTAAAATCTTTTATTTTATTATGAATTAATTTTGTTAAAATACTACTTCCTTTTTTTTAAATACATGATCTTGTCAAGTTTCAACATTAAATGAAACTCATCAAAAAAGTTATAATGAAATAACGTCCCGACGTCGTCCCGTCAAACTCTTATGTATTTTTTTGGCTTAAGCATTGAAAATAATTCGCCAAAACGCTCACTTTTCGGGAGTTTAAAAATTGAATAACTTTAGAACCATTTGAGATATTTGGAAAATGAAAACTGATTTGGAATCTGCACTTCAAAATCTATCATAGGAATATTTTATTTTTTAAATTAATAAATTTTGAAAATTTCGTGGCGGTTGCTACCTATAACAGTGCCATCAGTTGTTGTTGTTTAGGTTAAAAATTACCGAGTTCAACGTAAACTTTTGTTTGTGGCAGAACTATAGAACAGATCCAAAAAACTTGCTTATAATAATTCTTTTTGAAAAATAATTGTTTTAAACAATGGGATTAATAATTTTGCTTTAAAAAATGTTTTAACTAGATTATTGAGATGTCAATCAATTATAGTTGGAGGCGTTTAATGATTTTGAATATATTAAGCCTTAATCAATCAATCAATCAATTAATCAATCAATCAATCACTAATTATTCGTATAGCACCCTTTACTAAGTCAACAAAAGAGCCCTTAATAATTAAGGGCTTACAAAACAGTTTTATAATTGCTAGATTTAACTTATTTTTAATTTTAAATTTTGTTTATAAGACTATTTCAAAGAAAAAAAGTAACTATGATTTAAAATGGCCGCTATTTATTTTCTAGTCTCTCTAGTCACTAAAAATACCAGTCTTTTTATCATTTAAGTAAAGTTTTGTATAAAATTATCAATAGATAAAAATAATTGAAAAAAAAGAAATGTAAAAAATGAATATTTTACTTAATTTATCTTTCATTTGAAACTTGCATTCACTTTGTTCAACTCTAGAAAAGTTGCATGCTTTTAAAATTTAAATGCAATTATAGTAAAATAGTATAAATGATAAATATTATAATTATATAGATTATATTATAGACCAATCATACATTTGTAAAAGTTTTCTATGGTGTGATGAACACGTTTGTATCTCAAACAAGTGCATTGACAGGGAAGACTGAGTGGGTGGTGATGAGTGAAGATTATGACTATCATCAAGAAGTGGCTAGGTGTGCAAGTCACAAAATTATAAACTTGAAATTTCAAAACCTAGTTAAGGCTTTTTATTTACAAAACAGGAATGTATTTTAAATTTAAATGTTGTCTTTCTGGTTAAGGTTTTTTATTTATGAAACAATAATGTATTTAAAATTTAAAATTGGTTTCATAGTTTCACTAACAATTTGATGTTTTTACTTTTCCCAAGATCCACGTATGGGGACATGCTACACGACACTGAAAGGGTAATTAACAAAACGTTTGACAAATTATTCTACATTGTTAGGAGTATCTTAGCCTAAGATTCTTAGGACATCAGTTGCTTGCACTGGCGCTATACTAAATAAAAATTATAATGATCATCATAACTATCATCATTATCATCCAAAAAACTGAAAAACATCCAAACTAAAAATAAATATCAAAATAAAAATGTAAAACTTCATCCAAAACTTTATGGCATTATCCTAAATCCATCTCAGAACAAGTTATACGAGATTGGCCTCAAACAAGCTATCAGGAAAGTGCACGCCAAAGGACTTGAGGCCTTTGTTCTGGACATCGGCACGGGTGAGGTGTCTTATGCAACTTCTATAGTTTTGTATTCTTTTAGTAATACAAAGTTTGTAATTTTTTTTAATAAAAAGTTTGTATGTTTTTTTAATACAAAGTTTGTATGCTTTTGTAATACAAAGTTTGTATGCTTTTTGTGGCTGATGATGATGATGGTAATAGTTGATGGTGGTGGTGATGGTGATAATGATAGTGATGATGATGTTGGTGATAATAGTGTTGATGGTGGTGGTATGATTGTGATGATGAGGATGATGGTAAGGATAATGATGATGATGTTGGTGATAATAGTGTTGATGGTGGTGGTGGTGATGATGATAATGATGATGATGGTATATACCAATCACCTAGGCACAGGTTTGTTGTCCATGATGGCCGTGAGGGCAGGGGCTGATAAGGTGGTCGCGTGTGAGGTGGGTTCTTGTGACGCTACTAACCAACTCATTTTATATTTCTTTTATTAAACTAATTCTTCGATATTAATTTGGTAGCTGCTTCAATCATTGCAGTAATTATACTACTACTTCTACTACCACCACTCCCACTACTACTACTACTACCACTACTACTACTACTACTACCACTACTACTACTACTACTACTACCACTACTACTACTACCACCACTACTTCTACTACCACTACCACTACTACCACTACTACTACTACTACTACTACTACTACTACTACTACTACTACTACTACTACTACTACTACTACTACTACCACTACTACCACTACTACTACTACTACTACTACTACTACTACTACTACTACTACTAGTACTTAAACTATTACTACTACTTCTACTACTAGTACTTAAACTATTACTACTACTTCTACCACCACCACTACTACTACTACTACTACTACTACCACTACCACCACTACTACTACTACTACTACTACTACTACTACTACTACTACTGCTACCCCTACTACTACTACTACTACTACTACTACTACTACTACTACTACTACTACTACTACTACTACTACTACTACTACTACTCCTACTACTACCACTACTACCACTACTACTACTACTACTACTACTACTACTACTACTACGACTACTACTACTAGTACTAAAACTATTACTACCACTACTACTACTACTACTACTACTACTACTACTACTACTACTACTACTACTACTACCACTACCACCACTACTACTACTACTACTACTACTACTACTACTACTACTACTACCACCACTACTACTACTACCACCACCACAGGCGTTCAAACCAATGGCGCAGTGTGCAGTGAAGGTGATAAGGGACAACGGCATGTCCGAATACATAAGGGTGATCAATAAAAGGTAGCGTGTTTTCTTGAGATAGATCCTTTTATGTAAAAAATTATGATGATGATGATGATGATGATAAAGATGATGATGATGATAAGGATGATGATGATGATAATAAGTATGATGATGATAGTGATGATGATGATGATGATATAGTGGCACCACTCCCACCAATTTCATTACATATAGGCGCTTCAGTTGCGTGCCTGGGCCCTGTAACTAATAATAATAATGAGTTGTATCATTAGTAGTACCACGGCATTCAGATCGACCGAGCTGACAGCGGAAGAGATGGGTGGAAGGGCGAACATATTGGTGGCGGAGGTGTTCGACACCGAATTGATCGGGGAGGGAGCCATTTCCACCTTTGAGCACGCGTCCAGATGTCTGCTCAACGAGCGAGTGAGGTATGTCGTCCCGTCGAGGGCGCAGGTCTTTGTGCAGCCAGTCTCGTGTGATTTTTTCCGGCGTTGGCACAAGTTCATGGATGTGCCTGGTCCGTCTAGTCCTTTCGGCCACTCAACTTCCGGGCATAACGAATGCACCCTTTCTCCTCCTCCCAATGCCAATCCTCTCATTCGTACGCCACCGTCCGTCTTCACTTGTCCTGGCACTGCTTCGGTCCATGATGTCCAGCTGGACGAGTTACGCCCCTCCCAGTTTGTGCCCGCGTGCCCGCCTGCTGTTGCCTTTGAGTTAGTGGGGGGGTGAAGGAAGAAAGGGGGGGATCGCATGGTTGCGTGGTTGGTCGGGAAAGGGGTGGGGGGAGGGTAGCAGAGAAGGGGGGTTTAGTTAACACTTCTTTTTGCTCATTTTTGACTACCAAAAATGTATCACCATCATTATCGTCACATTCATCATTATCAAAACCACCACCATTATCATTAAAGTTTTCGCCATCATCATCATCACCACAACCACCACACGATGCACTAACACCATGAAGGTATCATTACAACC
>OX030968.1:3460845-3470845 GCA_943735955.1 Piscicola geometra | reverse complement strand
GGCCTGAAAGGGCCGGTTCGTGTGGGTGAGCCGCTCCAATGGGACTTCTGCAGTCGTCAGGGGGTGTACTTTTTCGAAACATTCGCCAGGGGGAGTGTGATTTCTTCACTCCTGCACCATAATTTTTCTTTCCAGCCCACCAATGGAGAGTTTTCTTTCAATTTCCGCGTGTCTCACTGACTCTCCTGCTGCCACCAAACTGTTCGAGTACTTTACCCGAGGCTGATCTTACTTCAATAAACGGCTTAGATCACAATTTGAGAGATCTCAAATGTTTCAGAGCTTTGTAACTGCAAGCGATTAACTTCCTCAACTCATTTTTAGGATCTAAAATATTCGTCTGTATCTGTCGATACGCAAAAAGCAGAAAGTCTTCAAGGTTTCTTGTACCATAATGCACCATGTATTTGGTTCACTTTTATTTTTTTAGTATTGGAAAGATTTATAAAGTGTGTAGAATTATTCGCGAAATTTATTTTAAATGTATAAAAAATTATATTTTAGGAATCGTCGACAGCATTCATAACAGCCAGATATTCACTATGCTAAAAAAATTCTTTCTTAAAAGAAAAAAAAAATGATGTTTTTCAAAACCTAAAAAACTCACTTAGTGAACAGAATGTCTTTTCTAACTTATAAGAGGACAGCACTAGTCGCCATTGTTACTTGGTGATGCCGTTTGAATGGAATCCATTTTTGGATCTCAACATCGTCTGCTTTGATTTCATTACCGAGGTTTAGGTCTGCATACGATATCTGGTTTCAAAGAGATATTCCATAAAAACTAAAACTTTTTCAGCATTGTATCAAAAATCCATTTTAGATTGATTTTTCTAAAATAATAAAGACAAATAATTTTTAAATAAAAAATGTAAATATTTTTAGATTTCACAAAGACAATGGAACTTCTTGAAAAGGTTAAAAATACATCGAACTTTTTTTTCTTTGATTTGCATGCAATTCCTGTCCCGGTTCCTTCATCGATCGTAATCTTTTGTAACAAAGGTTCTTAATTAAAATGTGGAAGTTTTATCATGGAGAGAGGCGTAACTTTTGCAGTGTTTTTAATTTGAATAAATTAAAACATAATTAAGGGAAAATATAAATGAATTTCAGTGTCGAGTATATATAACCTGAGAGTGTTTAAACTGTTTGAACTTTTTAATAAAGTCTTTATTGTTTCTGTTTTATTAATCATATCTCGATATTTTAATAATTGAAACGGGAAAAACCTCTCTTGAAATCTCGATGTTGCTCCAAGTGGTCTTGGTCTTCTCAGTGTGGTCTCAAGGCTTCAAGTACGTAGTTGGAAATTTCTCCGTGGAAGGTGAGGAAGTTTCTGAATTCAGAGCTGTGGCATGTCTGGCTACGACAGTAGTGAAAAGTTTGCAGGCAAGGAGCTTGCTTCACTGCTTAAGTTACTGCTCCAGCTACCCAGATTGTAGCCAGCTCAGGTAATTATTTTGTACATTTCATGTATATTCTGACCACCTAGAAAAACTAAAACCTATAAAAATTCTTCAACACCACAAGAACCCTCGTCATTACACCATGGACTTTAAAATACAAATACTAATTCGTTATGGTTGCCGCCAAAACCACCTACAGAATTAGATACGAAAAGGAAATACAATCATGTGTTCACTACCAACTTTTCTCAAATTCATTTCTGCAGCCTTTTCCATGCCGGGAATACGTCATGAAAAAAGGTTAGAAGGATGTTTTGCTTTTGGCGAATTATTTTCGATTGATAGAAATCGAACCAAATAAACCGTTATACTTTTCAATAAATCTAATGAGCGTAGAACTTTTTTCACTTTTCATTTAACTAATGCAACAGTTCGTTGTCCAGACGGCTTCAAACAGTTGGGAAAGACAACAACGTGTTTGAAACTACTTCGAGTCTATCTGCAACGAATATATGGCAGCATAGCGTGCTGGAATGAGGCGCCTAACGCCCATCTGCTCACCGTCGAAAGCACCGCCAAGCGGAACAATCTGACACTTTATCTGAGGGACATTCTAGGTCGCCAGTTGTTACAACGCTTATTACGCATGCACAACTATGTAATACTGCATTACATCGTAATACATAGCATTACATAGTAATACATAGCATTACATAGTAAAACATAGAATTACATAGTAATACATAGCATTACATAGTAATACATAGCATTACATAGTAATACATAGCATTACATAGTAATACATAGCATTACATAGTAATACATAGCATTACATAGTAATACATAGCATTACATAGTAATACATAGCATTACATAGTAATACATAGCATTACATAGTAATACATAGCATTACATAGTAATACATAGCATTACATGGTAATAGATAGAATTACATAGTAATACATAGCATTATATAATAATACATAGCATTACATAGTAATACATAACATTACATGGTAATACATAGTATGTACTTTCAACGAATACTTGCAGACGCCGATAACGAGGTCTGTCTGACACCCGATTCTAACGGGGCAATTCCGACGTGGACCGCAGGCTATTCCAACTACATTTCGTTTTTCTGGAAGCCGTTTAATCAGCTGCTCGACTTTGGTGAGGCGGACAGTTTCTGGGCGAATGGAGAACCGAATAATCAGCTTGGGATTTGTGTGCAGCTGATGCCTCAGATGCTCCTCAAAAAGGTCTCATGTCTTGCTTCTTTCTGCTCGTTGTGTGAAGTGGAAGGATCTTCCTGATTGATGAAAAATGACAAAAACAAGCAAACTTTGACGGAGATTAAACAATTAATAATTAAAACTTTTTGCATTAGTAACTCTACCAATTATCGTGAAATACATTGTGATTACGCTACTTTTTGAAACTGTGCTTCTTGGTTTAGAATTTTTAGCGTTTGGCATTCGGCCTTCAGAAAATGCACGTGACACCACATTGTGAGTAGAGTGCAAATATTCTATGATGATAAATGATAAATAAAAGCAATGTGCTCTTCCAAAATAGAAACGTGTAAAAAATCTTAGTTTTTATAAATGTCTCAATACTATGATACTTCCACCAACTTTGGTCTTGTTCATTTCAGGATTTGCGGTCAATTTTGGTATCTTGTGAAGGCTGCAGACGTTTAAGTGGTTCTGAGACGTTGCTTCTAAGTTTTTTAATATGAAATATACCACTTTTTGTGAATTCAGCCTCTACAGTGAAATTAACGTTAGTTTACCAAAGTGGCTGAAAATTATAAAATAATCATTAATCCTAACGTTAACTTTAAACCTATACTAAGGAACGCTTCATGTGATGCGCATATACTTAAATTTTAAACCGCAGAAGAATTCTGTACAATTAAAGTGGTTGAATATTCAGCCATACAAGACTTAATATTTTCATATTTATAGTTCTATTTAATATATATTTATTAGTAGTTTAAATTCTTTAAAATCCGAAAAGTAGAAAAACATATAAAGACAAAAAAAAGGAAAAGTTTTTGGACATTTTCTCGAAAAGCAAATTACCTTCAAAACAGGTGTTTATATTTCCCACTAAAATAACGTGTGAAAAGTTTTCCAAAACCTCACACATCTACCTCTTTTTCACGTTGAAAAGAGAAAAAAATTGAAAAAACAAATTTGTTTAGAATCTTATTCAGAAAAATAGATAATTTGTTATTCTAATTAAAGAATCTAGAAAAACCCATTTAATCAATCAACTAGGATCTTCCTAAAACTATACCAGCAACCACAACAGCAGCAACTACACTACTCCAGTAACAACACCAACGACGACGACAAACCAACGAGAAAAAAACTCTTCTCAGTCCAGCTGGTACTCGCAAAAGGCGCACATGGTAAGGCTGCATCGACAATTGTTGAGACTGGCTTTAGGTCCGTACATATGAACACACTTCTCGCTTTTCAAGTTGTCTGGCTGATCTATGCCCCACAAGTGTTTTTCCACGCTTGAAAGCTCGAGGTTCTCCGAGGGCTTCCAGTAAAAGTCGCCATTCACTTGCAGGCCGGAGGTCCATGTCCATATTCCTGTTATGAAACCGACATTCCTGAAGCATTTGTGATTTTCATCGGCTGGCGAGTGAGGAGTGTGTAGTGAAGTAATCTTTAAAATCGCTTCAAATTTAATTTTGCACATTTTAAATACTGTAAAACACTATGTGTAACGCCTACTCAGTAAGTTGCCATAGCATTAAAACGCTTCCAAATATTATGAAACAAATCCTATTACAATTCCAACATCAAAGTATGTCCTAGAACCTGAGAGTCGGGTCATGAGAGCTTTGAGAGCTTCGTGTTTGGGAGCCGTGTTGATGGACAGAAGGCCGGAGTTGTGACTTTCAGAAAGACATTTTTTTCTCGCCTCTACCCAAGTGAGGTTTTCAACTAGTTTGTAACACGTCAGTGTGTTTTCTAGCTGCTGGAAACCATCCTTGCAGAACACACCCACACACCCACCCACCCAAACACCCACACACCCACCTACCCATACACCCACCCACCCATACACCCGTGCACCCACCCACCCAAACCCACACACCCACCCACCCACACACCCACCCACCCACCCACACACCCACCCATTCACCCACCTACCCACCCACCCACCCATCCACCCACCCACCCATCCACCCACCCAAACACCCAAACACCCACCTACCCATACACCCACCCACCCATACACCCGTGCACCCACCCACCCACCCACACACCCACCCATTCACCCACACACCCACCCACCCACCCACCCACACAACCACCCACCCACCCACACACCCACCCACCCATCCACCCACCCACCCAAACACCCACCCACCCACCCACCCATCCACCCACCCACCCACCCATTCACCCACACACCCACCTACCCATACATCCACCCACCCACCCACACACCCACACACCGTCCCACTCACACACCCACCTACACACCCGTGCACCCACCCACCCACCCACACACCCACACACCGTCCCACTCACACACCCACCTACACACCCGTGCACCCATCCACCCACCCACCTACTCACCCACACAGCCACCTACCCACCCACCCACTCATCCACCCACACCCACCAACCCACCTACCCATCCACCTACCCTCCCACCTACCCACCCACCCAAACACCCACCCACCTACCCATTCACCCACACACCCACCCACCCACCCACTCACCCACCTACCCACCCACCTACCCACCCAACCACCCACCCAAACACCCACCCATCTACCCACCCACCCACTCACACACCCACCCACCCACACGCCCACCCACACCCACCTACCCACCCATTTACCCAAACACCCACACACCCACCCACCCACCCACCCACACACCCACACACCCACCCACCCAAACACCCACACACCCACCTACCCATACACCCACCCACCCATACACCCGTGAACCCACCCACCCACACACCCACCCACCCACCCACACACCCACCCACCCACCCACCTACTTACCCACCCACCCATCCACCCACCCATCCACCCACCCAAACACCCAAACACCCACCTTCCCATACACCCACCCACCCATACACCCGTGCACCCACCCACCCACCCACCCACAAACCCACCCACCCACCCACACACCCACTCATTCACCCACACACCCACCCACCCACCCACCCACACACCCACCAACCCACCCACACACCCACCCACCCACACACCCACACACCCACCCACCCATCCACCCACCCACCCAAACACCCACCCACCCACCCACCCATCCACCCACCCACCCACCCATTCACCCACACACCCACCTACCCATACATCCACCCACACATCCACACACCGTCCCACTCACACACCCACCTACACACCCGTGCACCCACCCACCCACCCACACACCCACACACCGTCCCACTCACACACCCACCTACACACCCGTGCACCCATCCACCCACCCACCTACCCACCCACACAGCCACCTACCCACCCACCCACTCACCCACCCACACCAACCAACCCACCTACCCATCCACCTACCCACCCACCTACCCACCCACCCACCCACCCACACACCCACCCACCCACCCACACACCCACCCACCCACCCACCCATCTACCCACCCATCCACCCACACACCCACCCACCCATCCACCCACCCACCCATCCACCCAAACACCCACCTACCCATACACCCGTGCACCCACCCACCCACCCACACACCCACCCACCCACCCACCCACACACCCACCCACCCACACACCCATCCACTCACCCACACACCCACCCACCCACCCACACACCCACCCACCCACACACCCATCCACTCACCCACACCCACCCACACCCACCCACCGATGCCACCAATCGCCATCAAGTAGCCATCATCAGATGAACAAGGATTGTTTTCAGAGTCGTGCCAAGAAGCCAGACTGTGGTAGTGATGATAATGATGTTTTGCTAGTGATGATAGTGATGCTGTGGTGATTGTTAATGATCGTCATCATCATTTCACGAAATCATTATCATCACCCATCTTCTCATGACTAATGTGGTTTAATGTTAGACGTGCTTTAGAGGCACAGAAAGTGAAACACCTTTCTGGAAAGTCCTTAATTAAGACTCTTAATGATATTTCCCAATTTCACGTTTCCCGAAAGAAAATTTAATTTTTTATCTTTGTTTTTTATATATTTATTTATTTATTTATTTTTTATCGTACATTCAAAGTGACGTGTTTCTTACGTAGACGTTTATTTATTTTTCCGGTCGGTTAATAACTAAGTTACTAAGCGTATTTCAAAAAAAAGTATTTCAGTCAACTATCAAAATTACACAAGCTCCAGCCACAGATGAACTCTCCAAGAACCATTATGAGAATTGGCTTGGTGTTGCTAGCGGTGTTCTGTGCGGCAGACGCCTTGAAGTGCTACCTCCGTACCGAGTGTAATGAGACAACCACCATCGAAGAGTGCGACCCATCGCTAGAGACTTGCAAAATCTCGATTGGTAGAATTGACGGTTAGTTGTTTGAGTTTGTGGCTTGATTCGTTTTAGTGGTGGATGATTGTGGATTAAATCATATTTCTGTTTGTGAGTGTAGTTTGCTCCTTGGAGCTGCTTTTGAGATTTAGAGAATTACTTTCATCCACATTGTATTTCTCTCTTTCCACCATTACACCACCACATCGCAACGACCACAGGAGATGAAAAGTGCTCTAGTGGCTGTAATTTTCTGGATGCAAACGGGTGCCAACGCATGAATAACACGGACCCTAAAGACCCAACTGTAGGCACAACGTGCTTCTGCAAGAGTAAGCAGTTGTGGTTGTTGTTGTTGTGGTTGTTGTTGTTGTTGTTGTTGAGGTCTCTTCAACTTTGTTATTGCTATATTAGTATTTTGTGTTTTCCCTTTCAAGTTTGTTCAAATATGCATCTTCTTCTCCATTCTTTGCTATTTTAACATCCATTTTATAACTCAATTTCATATTTTTTCCAACTAACGCGCATTGTCCTCCCCGCAGCTGACTATTGCAACACAGTGGAGTTTCTTAATCAAAGCATTGCGACAGCCCATGTGACAACCCCTGTGGCAATCCCTGTGAGAACCCCTGTGACGTCTCCTGTGTCAGCCCCCGTGACAACTTCTGTGGCAACCCCTGTCTCTGGAAGAAAGAATGTAAAGCCTATACGTTCAAGCAGTGTCTCAACCACCGCTTCTGTCGCTGTTGTGGTCTCTGCAGTCATGGTTGCATTTCTCATGGGTTGATGAGGGGTGCATGAGTGGTGGAGAGTGCCTCAAATTCGTTTGATTATTATAAACATTCATGAGATTTAAGACTCCAGTGCATTCACACCACCCCAACAAACCTTCAAGGGTACTCTGAACTGAGTCTTTGTTTTTATTTAGAATAAAAAATTGTTTGCTTTTTTTCCATTTTTTAATTAAATCATTGGTAATCCTACTTTTTAAATTTTATTTTTTCATATTTCAAATATATTCATAGCAATTTCAAAGACATGTAATTTTGAAACTCGATAAGATCGACTTATTGGCAAAGGAATAGGTGCACATCAAATAAATTACACTGTGGGCATTGTAAAAAACTCAAAAGAAGAATAAATTAATGCCAAATAGAAGACAGTGGGCCGAATCAAGTCATCTCTCCCAGCTGATCAAAAGTTCCTCCACAAGGGACGTGTAATCTCCATGCGGAAACCATATTCAAGTTGACAAAACAACAGCCACCACCGTTTTTTACCCTATCATGGGTCTTTAGTTAGACAGACAGCGGTAAAAGAGGTCGAAACCTTCCATATGCGCATTGTAACTGGCAATATCTGTTGGTTGTTGTACATCAACTAGCTTTTTGGCGCTATAGGTCCAACGCTTCATTTTTATCATGGCACCAACATCAGCATGGTTTTAGCTACCACCACGCACCTGTTGCCATTCCATTCGACCGATCATATTTTTTTATTCGCGCTGAAGACATACACGCCACGTTCCAATTTCTTTATTGTGAATACTTCTTCAGTCTGTTTTTTTTGGTCACAGAAATCGAATTACTGACATTCTCATGCAATTCTTAATGACGTTTCCCAACATCATTTTTCTGTGTGAAATTTTGAATTAAAAGTTTTTGAATCTTTGTTTCAAAGTGACGTGATCATTTATACGTTAACGTAAAAACTAGGCACAAATAAATTTTTAAAATTTTCTCAACTTCATTACTTCTTTCAAAGGATTTAACTAACTTCAATCCCACTTCCACCAACTCCCAATATCCCTCTACTGATCCCAAATGAACTCATCAAGAACCCCCATGAGGAAAGGCTTGGTGTTGCTAGCGATCTTCTGTGCGGCAGACGCCTTGAAGTGCTACAAAAATGAAAAGTGCGATGGGACGCCCACGATCGTAGATTGCGGCATAGAGCCAAACAAGGGTTGCCGAATCTGGCGTTTTAAAAATAACGGTGAGTGGATTGAGTTTGTGGTTCAGTTCGTTTTTGGGGTTTGTGAGCGTGGATTGTTCTTTATATCTGTTTGTGAGTGTAGTTTGTTCCTTAAAGCTGTTTGTGAGATTTAGAAAGAATTGCCTTTTATCCACATTTATTCAATAAACTTCAAATTCTGTTTAAAATTGCATTGTTCAACAATTGAAATGAGATCATGTTTCTTTATATATTAAAAAGTCGATAAACTATTCATATATTTTCAAATTGCCATCATAATCTTCATCATCCTCATCCTCTCAAACATATTCACATACTCAATTAGGTATCTTTTGTATTCAACTCTCTTTCCACCATTACACCACCACATCGCGACCACCACAGGAGTGGAAATATGTAGAGCTGGCTGTTTTCCGGAAGCTAAATTCGAGTGTGAGTCTATCAATGCGAATAACAGTACAGGAAAATTGTGCTACTGCAAGAGTAAGCAGTTGTGATTGTTGTTGTTACTGTTGAGATTGTTGTTGTTGAGGTTTTCTTAACATTTGTTATTGCTATATTAGTAATTTCTGTTTTCTCTTTCAAGTTAGTTAAGATATTCTTCTTACTTTTTCATTCTTTTCTAACGTCCGATTCATCATTCAATTCCATATTTTGTTCAGCTAACTTTCTTCTTCCCCATCACAGCTGACTTGTGCAACAGAGAAGAATTTTGGAATACAGGCACTCTCAAACCCCCTGTCACAGCTCCTGTCTCTGGAAGCAAGATTACAAAGCCTATGGATTCAAGCAGTGTCTCAACCCCCGCTTCTGTCGCTGTTGTGGTCTCTGCAGTCATGGCTGCATTTTTCATGGGTTGATGAAGGGTGCATGAGTGGTGGAGAAGGCCTTTAAACTATTTCCAAATTGTAATCTTTGACATATTCGTGAGGTTTCAAGGCTCTAGTGCATTCACACCATCTCATTAAACGATCAAAATTACTCCAAACTGAGTATAGAATTTATTTCAAATATCAAAATATTTTTTTTGAATATTTATCATAAAAAACGTTGTGTTTAATTATAAAGAAAATTTAGTAATCTTTTTGTAAC
>OX030968.1:3439109-3460645 GCA_943735955.1 Piscicola geometra | reverse complement strand
CTTTTTGTAACTATTAATAATTATAATTATAATTATTAGAGCTGTTCCACGATTAAAAATTTTAATCGTCGTTAATCGTTTGATTAAAAAGTTTAACCGTGCGTTTATCGCATATTTGACCTTAGTATATAATAGTATTTTTAATTTTTGTGCAGGTGAGTTAAATCTACTTCTCAATTGTAGTAAAATAATGTTTTAATCGCCGTTAATCGTTTGATTAAATATTTTAATCGTGCGTTTATCGTACCATTATCTTCTTTCTCAAACATTCGACTCTTCCCCAGGCTAAAAACAAAGTTATTTTGTAACATTTTAAAACTCTCAACTCTGGAAACAGATTTAACCAAGAATATCTTTTTTCAAATAGCTTATATTAAAAATAGGATGACTCTACAGTATATGATAGTAGGCATTGTATCCAAGAAAGTGAATGGATAACTGATTTACGCGGAATTTATGGCATTCCCATACATTAGCTGATTGTCCACCAAGAGCCACCAAAGTAAACAAAATTAAATTATAAATGGCTTAAAATATTATTACAAAGTAATTAGTATTAAGAAATTTGTTTTTGAGTAATTTAAAACCAACAAAATGTAATCTTAACAAGTAGTTTTTTTAGATAATACAACATAAATGTTGTGAAATTTTTTTTGAGTTTAACCTGATAATAACTTACATTTGATAACATGTGTTGTTATAGTAACTCGTGATTTTTTAGTGGGACGGATCAAAAGATAATGTGATAATAGTAAAATTGTTAATGAATAAAAAAAAGTTAACATTCAGTTTTTAGTGATTCAACATTTGTTAATATTTAGTTTTTAATGATTTAAATTAATATTTGTTAGTATGTTAGTTCAAAAGAATAAGAAAACCAGAGTAGTTTACATAGCAAATGGGTTAATAGTAAATGAATCTACATTATTGTTTTCTAATATTTAGTTTTTGATAAATCAACATTTGTGAATATTAAGTGTTCTAAATGTCAAATAAATTTAATTATAATATTTCAAAAAATGATACAACCATAGAGTTGAAATAGACGATTTGTTAATAATAGAATTGTTAATGAAATAACATCGTTATTTGTTAATATGTAGATTTTAATGAATCAACATTATTATTATTATAAAGTTTTTTAATGTGAAACAAATTTATTTATAATTTGTATAAAAATGATACAACCATTGTAGTTTTAAAACAAAAATTTGGTATAAAACATTGAAAAAATGAAATAAAAGTTATTAATTAATAAAAAGAAAATCGATTAATAAAATTAATTATTTGTTTTAAGAATTTGTTGAGGTATAAAATCGTGGTCAAGAGTGTTTCCTAGAAGACTTGTGTTTTTAAATATTTTTTTGCCGTATGGGGTGAGGTTAGTTGGGTGGTTGGATGTGTTGCTGAGATTGACCCGGTGAAAAGTGGGCTTACAGAGGGGGTGTAATGGATGGGAGAGCCTTGAATAATTGGAAGTGAAGGTGTTAGCGATATCTTACGTAGTGGTTTGGGCGCGGTTGTGAAGGAATTGGATTGGGTGGTTGTATGAATGAAAGTGTGGGGTTGATTGGTGCTAGTATTATATACACTGTCAGTGTTCATAGTGTTTTCGATGTTGCTTGCATCAGGGTTTGTAATGTAAGTTATATCAGGGGTTGTAGCAGTTGTTGAATCGTTAACTTTGTCTGAGTATCTACCAATACTTGTTTCATTTGAGCATTTGTTGTTGTACCCTGTTTGGTGGTTGTTGTTGTTGGTGTTGTTTGTCGTGTTTTTGTTGTTGTTGTTGTTACTCAAAGTAGACTCGTCTTGGACTACGTAATCGAAGTTGGAAGCGAAGGCGGAGTCAGAAATGGCAGGCGAAATTTGGATGATAGAGTCCGAAAAAGTAACAGAAAGATTGTTGTTGTGGTGGTTGTTGTTGTTGTGGTTGTTGTTGTTGTTGTTGTGGCGGTGGTTGTGATTGTTGTTGTTGTTGTTGTTGAGATGTTGGCTGTTGTTGCTGATTTTGCTAGTGCTGTTCGCGATGTTGAGTGTGTTGTTCAAGTTGTTGTTGAGAGAAACGCATTTTTCAGTTAGCCGATAAAAAGAAGCTTTTTTATGGTTACTCAAAATACTACTGTTGTTGCTGGTTTTGTTGCTGCTGCTGGTTTTGTAGTTGTTGTGACCGTTGCTGCTGTTGTTTTTGTTGTTATTTTTGGTCCTAATAGATCTAAATTCTGCACTTTTACACTCTTTTAAGGCAGAATCAAGTGTTTGGCCGATGCCAGCTTGATATTTTTGATCGCCAGAATGGCTTGGAAGCAGGGACGTTCCGATGCTTGGGTGGTCGTTCTCCTCATCACTATCAAGACCAACTTTGAGCTGCTTCTTCAAGCAGGGTTGCATTGCAGCTTTGATGTCGTGAGAGGCTGAGAGGAGCGAGATGTGAGAAGATTTGCTGATGATTGAAGTGGTGCTACTGTTTATCGTGGGGTTGGAATCTTCGCCACTGTTGTGGTTGTGGTTGTTGCTACGTTCAAAACTGTTGTTTCCGTTGGTTTCCATTACTTCATCGCCCTCCTTGCTTGGTAGCTTGCGGTAGTGGTTGATTTTCTTTGTCAAAAAAACGGTTTTTTCTTGGATTTGGTGGTCGTTGCTGATTGTGTATCGTCTCTTGTTGTCGATGTCGTATTGGTCGTCGTTGTCGTTGTTGGTGTTGGTGTTGTTGTTGTTGTTGATGTTGGAGGTGTTGAAGCAGTTGATACTGTTGAAAAGGTTACTAGTGCTGTTGTTGTTGCTAAGTAGGTTAAGGTCATTCACGCTGTTGTTGTTGTTGTTGCTATTGTTACTGGCAAGTTGTCGTTTTTTGTTGCTCGAACTCCAAGCTTTAGTCGGTTGTCCATCTTTGTGGAAATACAAATTCTTCGAGTCTTTTTCACTCGCCATGACGGGCGCCGTGGTGGGAACAACTTGATATTTCTTGAATCGCTTACTCTTCAAACTGCCTCTCATTTTTTGTAAGACACTCGTGATGTGTTTGCTGTTGATGCTGTTGTGGCTGTTGTTACGGACGCTGTGGTGGTTGTTGCGGGGAAGGGTGAAGTAGGGGGATACTTCTGAGTGTTTTTCTTTCTGTTGGATAGTTGATTGTGGTTGATTGTGGTTGATAGTGGTTGATTGTGGTTGATTGGGGTTGATAGTGGTTGATTGTGGTTGATGGTGGTTGATTGTGGTTGATTGTGGTTGATTGTGGTTGATAGGGGTTGATTGTGGTTGAAAGGGGTTGACTGTGGTTGACTGTGGTTGATTGTGGTTGATAGGGGTTGACTGTGATTGATTGTGGTTGATTGTGGTTTATGGTGGTTGATGGTAGTTGATTTTGGTTGATTTTTAGAGATGGTGGTTGAGGGTTGTTTAAAAAATAATAAAATAGTTTAATTTAAGTTTAAATGGGTACTAGTTTCGGGAATTTACTATTATTGGGGATAAATAGCCCAAAATTCCGCCCACCCACAACCCATTGTTACATCCAAAAAGTTGGTGAGTGGTAGACAATTTGAAAGAGTTCAAGTTGAGTGTCTTTAAAGAGCTATCCTTGTAAAAAGTGCTTCGTATTGATATTGTGTTTGCGCAGTGATGATGATGATGGTGATGGTGATGATGATGATGATAGTGGTTAGATGAATGTATGATGTGGCGGATGTTTTTGCTACTTCTGCAACTACTACCACTACTACTACTATTACTACTATTACTACTACTACTACTACTACTACTACTACTACTACTACTACTACTACTACTACTACTACTACTACTACTACTACTACTACTACTACTACTACTACTACTACTACTACTACTACTACTACTACTACTACTACTACTACTACTACTACTACTACTACTACTACTACTACTACTACTACTACTACTACTTCTACTACTACTAATACTACTACTACTACTACTACTACTTCTACTACTTCTACTACTACTACTACTACTACTACTACTACTACTACTACTACTACTACTGCCACTACTACTACTACTACTACTACCACTACCACCACTATCACCATTTCCACCCTTACCACCACCCTTACCACCCACACCACCACCACCCGCACCCCTATCACTACTACAGCAATATCATGCTGCCTAAGTATGTTGACATGCTTGTTACGAGAGCTTCAAGACTGATTACTTTCCTCGCCTCCCGAGTGATTTACTTTATTATTTTCATTTTCGTAGATCGTTTTGAAATTTTTCACCCATTTTTTTCCAATATCCGATAATCTACTAATAACCATGGCTTTATAAGCTAGAATAAGCGTGGTTTTAAAATAGATTGTGTCAAATATTGTGTTATTTCTTCACCTTACAACGCAACGATGCTAAGCCGCCCCAAACCACTTCGCACCATCAAACCACTACACACCATTAAACCACCACATACCACTAAAAACCACCATGAACCACTACAAACCACCTCAAACCACAACAAACCCCTAAAAACCGCAACAAACTTCAAACACCACAACACACCACAAACCACCACAAGCCACTATATCATCAAAAATCCTACAAACTACAACTCCCGCAACAAACCATCACAACAAACCACAACAACAAACCATCACCACAAACCATCACACAACAAACCATCACAACAAACCATCACAACAAACCACACAACAACAAACCACACAACAAACCACAACAACAAACCATCACAACAAACCATCACAACAAACCATCACACAACAAACCACCACAACAAACCATCACAACAAACCACAGCAAACCACAACAAACCACCACCACAAACCCCGTCGATCCCTTGCTCCTTGAGGTCAATGGCGTTCTCCATGGCGCTCTCGTCCGGCATGTCTTTCATCGGGACCACCGAATGGAACTGCGCGTAGTCGATCTTGTACTGACCTTGGTGATGATGATGATGGTGATGGTGGTGGTGATGATGGTGGTGGTGGTGATGATGGTGGTTGTGGTGATGGTGGGGAGGATGGTGGTGATGATGGTGGTGGTGGTGATGATGGTGGTGATGATGGTGGGGAGGATGTTGGTGATGATGGTGATGGTGGTGATGATGGTGGTAGTGATGATGATGATTATAATGACGATGATTATGATGACGATGATTATGATGATGATGATGAAGATGATGATGACGATCGTGATGATGATCGTATCAATGATGGTGTTTGTTGGTGGTGATGCTGATGATGATTATCTTTTAAATGGTTCTATTTGAAGTGATACTGTTCAGAGAAATAGATGATGTTTAAGTATTTTTTCAAGTGCTACTCAATGAATTAAATGAATTTTCAGCAATATTTGTATCTAAGTGAAAATAAAAGAATTTAAAATAATAAGTAAAAAAACTATTTTTTGTTCGAAGTTTCAATTTCAAAGACAAGTGCGTCTTATACATGGAAGTTTACGTATGATTAGAGCGAGAAAAAATTCTCACGCTCATCGGAGAAATAAATTATTCAAATAAATTACTAGTTCGAAATAGACATTTTTAAGAAGTTCAAATTAATAACATTTTTTTGAAATAGTTTTGTTTTTTATACGTTAAAATAATACATTTAGGAATTCTTTTAAGACTATACAATATTTAATTAAAAAGTTCATTACAAAATATTTTTTTCTTATCAAGTTGAAATGATTGTCATCACCACCTTCGTGAGTAATTTAAAATTTTATTTTTTTTACGTAAGTTTTTCCTTCATATTCGCGGAAATGTTTGCCCATTTTGAATTCTTTTTTCCGTTTTTTTCCACAAAAATACGAAGTGGTCCTTACACAGGGTGTTTTACGGTACTCAAAAGCTATTATTCGCTATGACAAGAGCGACTCACTAGCTTACTTCTAATAAAACCAAAAATACCACAACTATCACACCACAGCCACCATAATAGCTTTCACCACAACTACCGCTACTATGACTACCATAACCACAATTACCGCTACTATGACTACCATAACCACAACCAAAATTATCATCATAACCAAAACCACTACCATATACACAACCACTAAAACCACCCCTACCACCAAAACAACCACAAAACTACCACTACAACCACAACTACAATATCCATCACTACTACCACAACTACAACCACCACAACCGCCACAACTACAATATCCATCACTACCGCCACAACCACAATATCCATCACTACCACCACAACTACAACCACCACAACCGCCACAACTACAATATCCATCACTACCACCACAACTACAATATCTATCACTACCGCCACAGCTACAATATCTATCACTACCGCCACAACTACAATATCCATCACTACCACCACAACTACAATATTCATCACTACCACCACAACTACAACCACCACAACCGCCACAACCACCATTTTCTTTCTGGTAGGTGAGCAGGGGAGCTAAGCAGTGGCCCCAGAGAATTTCAGAAGGAAGATAAGAAGTCCTCACCTGCGTTGACATCCCTGTGGATTCTACAATGCCTAGGGTGGTGATAGCGGTGGTGGGGGGAGGGGGGAGGGGGGGTAGTGTTGGTGGTGCTGGTGGTGGTAGTAGTAGTAGTGGATTATGCACTTCCTAGGGTTGTGGTGGTAGTGGTGTTGGTGGTGTGGTAGAGTTGTAGTAGTGATAAGGGTGGCAGTGTTGGTGGTAGTGGTAGTATGATGGTAGTAGCAGTTATAATCAAATCCAATCACAACTAAGAAAACCCATTCATAACCACAAAACTACTCAAACTCCCCATCCCTCCCCCTCCCTTCCTCCCCCCCCCTCCCGCATGCACAACACCACACAGACCTTCCATCACGACTATGATTTCAAACTTCTCCTGCAGCAGCTGCGATGACGACAGCGACCACAGCGGCGAACTGTGGTCGATCTTGTGGACCACAACCACCGGCCACACCATGAACACAAAGGCGTCACCGTAACTCGTTTCAGTTTTAACGTCCAATGGAAACTGGCATAGCGGGATTCTCTCACCCTCTTTTGTCACCCTGTTTGACAATAGTGTGTTTTTAGTCGGTTTGCTTTTGCTTTTTTGTTTCGATTTTTTGTTTTTTTGTTATTCATTTGTTTTTTTATTTTTGTTTTTTGTTTGGCTTGTTGTTAGTTAGCTGGATAATAGGCTTTCAAGATCATTGTTAGTTTTGGACTCCAATCAAATTTATTACCTTATTTGTGCAAATAGGTAAAAATAAAAATAGCTTGTTGAAAACTTCACCCCCCCTCCTCCATCCATCCACTTTTTTTATCCAATCAACCTACCTCTATCTCTACTCACCTTTCCAGGCTAACTCACCTTAAAAGCCTACCATTTTCCTCCCTCCATCTGTTTTCCCCAACCTACCAATTCCCCAAACCAAACGAATTACCCTTTCCCTCTTCCAGCCACCTATCTTTCACCTATCCTCCCCATAAAAACGCTCCTTTCAATTCTCAACCCACTTACTTCTCTCCCTCCACCTATCTATCTCTCCCCTCCCCCAGCCCCTCCTTCCCCTCTCCCCTCTCCCCTCCCCCCCTCACCTATCTTTCACCAAGAGAGCTCTTATCGAGGTGCCCACAAAATGGGACCTTCTCATGTCTCCAACCCTGAACAGGAGACAGTAGACTCCGTCCCTCTTCGTGATCACCGCCTTCCTGCTGAACAAAATCGTATGCGCTCGCTTCTTGGGCTGAGAAAGCTTCGCGAATATCAAACCTTGGTTGGGGGGAGGGTGGGTTGGGGGAGGGTGGGTTGGGGGGAGGGTGGGTTGGGGGGAGGGTGGGTTGGGGGAGGGTGGGTTGTTAGGGGAGGGTGGGTTGGGGGAGGGTGGGTTGGGGGAGGGTGGGTTGGGGGAGGGTGGGTTGGGGGAGGGTGGGTTGTTAGGGAAGGGTGGGTTGTTAGGGGAGGGTGGGTTGTTAGGGGAGGGTGGGTTGGGGGAGGGTGGGTTGGGGGAGGGTGGGTTGGGGGAGGGTGGGTTGTTAGGGGAGGGTGAGATTAGAGAGTGGGTTGTTAGGGGTGAAAACAGGGAGTGGGTTGTTAGGGGTGAGATTGGGTTGTTAGGGGAGAGAGTGGGTTGTTAGGGGAGAGGTGGGTTGTTAGGGGAGAGAGTGGGTTGTTAGTGGTGAGAGGGTGGGTTGTTAGAGAAGAGGGTGGGTTGTTAGGGGTGAAAGTGGATTGTTAGGGGGAAGAGTGGGTTGTTAGGGGTGAGAGGGTGGGTTGTTAAGGGTGAGAGGGTGGGTTGTTAGGGGTGAGAGTGGGTTGTAAGGAGTGAGAATGGGTTGTTAGGGGTGAGATTAGGGGGTGGGTTGTAAAGGTTAAGTTGAGGGGGTGTGGGGTAGTATTTGGGAAGGGGGGTTGTAAGTGTTAAGATTAGAGGGTGTTAGGGTAATAGCTGGAAGATGGTAATATTGTGGGGTATTTATAAAATGTTTCGAGAAATATGTTGGTTAAAAAAGATTTGGTGACGTTTCAAAGGGGGGTGCACGATGCCCAACTCAATCCCTTGTCAAACCCACTCTCCCGGTAGTTTAACTTATCCACATATGAACCCAACCACCAGTTACCACATTTTCCACCAACCAACCAATTATCCCGCCACCTAAAAACCCACTAGTTACGACACAATCTAAACATTTACCAATCACTTCACTTCTCACTGACTCATTTGACACCACTTCAGTTCACCACAACACAACACCCACCATTCACAACACCACCTACTATTACACCAATTACAACATCAACCACACACGCTACTTACCAGTTGTTACACTAACCATCCACATCACCCATCACCCCCTACCCATCTACTATTTATCCCATTGCCTATCTACCAATCCACCCACTATTCACTACACACATCCACCCAACCACCCACCCATTATTTACCACATCACTTATCTACCCATCCACCCACCAACCATTCACAGCATCACACCACCCAACCACCAATTAACACACAACATCATCCATCCAACCACAAATCCTTTTACCCACTAACCCAAAAATTATATCGACCACCCACCCACCACTACTAGCCCACTTATCCACACCATCCATCCACCCACCTATCCATCCACCCACCTATCCATCCACCTACTTATCCATCCATCCACCTACCCATCCATCCATCCACCCCTCCCTCCTTCCCACCTGTCATCAAAGACTGCAAAAACACACCAATACATGACTGGAACATGAGAAGAAGAAGTGCTGATATACATGATGATGATATCACTCGGAAGCCGTAGCCTGATGATGATGATGATGATGATGACGATGATGATGATGACGATGATGATGATGATGATGATGACGATGACGATGACGATGATGATGATGATAATGACGATGATGACGATGATGATGATGATGATGATGATGATGATGATGATGATGATGATGATGATGATGATGATGATGATGATGATGATGATGATGATGATGATGATGATGATGATGATGATGATGGTGATGATGATGATGATGACGATGATGACGATGATGATGATGATGATGATGATGACCTAGGGGTGTGTGAGAGAGTGTGTTTTGGTATTCTAGGGAGGCAGTTTAATCAAAAGACTGTTAAAAAGTTGAACTAACATCTTTGTCGTGTTATGAAAACAATTTTCGTGTGTGACAAGCGCTAAACAATTTTCAGATCTTCTGCCCGTGTCGCCATGCAAACAATGGCGTATTGTCTCTTGTTTTGTCTTTAAATTCACGAATTAAACTTTCTATAAACTTTTTAAAGTAGAATTACAAAAATGAAACGTTTTAAACTAACTTAAATGTGTCTCATAATGTTGATATGTGCAAGAGTCTTGAACTTAAGTGTAATTACATACCATTGAGCCAAAAAAAAGCTAAAAAATTCATATCTTTTAGAGTATTTCACTAATACTCCATTGACCTCGTTTGCGTAGACATTAAGCTGCAATTGTTTGTGAATAACTTCATTTAATTAATAAATACGCAAAAACAAAATTTAAATAAAGCGGAAATATTTTTCATCAAAGGGAAAAGACCGACCTATAGTGTGTTGAGTTTCAATAGAGAAGAGCAGTGCGGAAGTGAAATCAAAAACGTTCTCAACACAGGAGCACTGTCTTTCATCGTCGTTGTTGTGGTTGTTGTGGTTGTTGTTGTTGCTGTTGTGGTTGTTGTTGTGGTTGTTGTTGTTGTTGTCGCTGTTGTGGTGGTTGTGAATGTTGTGGATGTCGGGGTTATAGTGGTTGTGACTGTTGTCTTTGTGGTTGATGTGGTGTTTATGGTTGTTGTTGTTGTGGTCGCTGTTGTGGTTGTTGCTGTTGTGGTCGCTGTTGTGGTTGTTGTTGTGGTGCTTATGGTTGCTGTTGTTGTGGTGTTCGGGTTTATAATTTATTTCGAATTTTTTTTCATTGTTATCATTCCCGTTGTTTTCAGTGAAATCAACATTAAAAATATTCTGTTTGAGTTTGGGGTTGTTGTTGTTGTTTTCGTTGTGTTTCGAGTTTTTGTTGATGTTGTAGTCTTTCTCAACATTCTCCCTTTCACTGTTGTTGCTGCGTCCTTTAATGTTGTTTTCCAGCTTCAAATCTCGATGATTAACACTGAATCTCTTGCTTCTAACAGGAGGTGCACGAGTTGAACTGGCAGAGTTTGCGGATTTTCCACCGAGATGAATTCCAATCGGAGCTTTTCCACCCGCCTTCGAGCTTTCATTGCGTAGAGATGAACTGTCAGATGCTCCGGGAACGACCGGGACGTTAGCGATTGGCGTCGGGCGACTCTCGCTGCTTTTCAAGCCGCCGCTGAGCGCCACAATTGCGTACCAAGCGACCGCAAAAACGAACCAAGAGACGATGAAAGTTCCCGCGAAAAGGGTCAGCAGGTATCGCCATCGCATGTCGACGCATGTGGTAAAAATGTCGACCAGATATTTCTTCTTCCGTTGCATCACATTGGCGCTTGTGACGTTGCAGCTGCCGTCTTTGAAGACCAGACGTCGTCGGTGGCTGGTGGCGAAAGAGCGGCCCTGCTGTGCGATGGGAGAGTAAGGGAGGTTGTTGGGGACGGGGAGGGTGGATTGCTGGTGGTCTGAAGGGTTTTGGGACAGTGTTGAGGCTTTATGGTTGTTGTTGTTGTTGTTGTTGTAGTTGTGGTTGTTGGAGTTGTGGTTGTGGTTGTTATTACAGTTTTTATCGGTGTTATTTTTGTTTTTGTCTGATGGGTAGATATGTTTTTCAGTTGATTTAGTTTTGTCATCGTTGTCGTTGTTGTTGATGTTAATGTTGTTGTTGACTGAAGAGCTCGCTGTAAACAAGGAATCAAGTCTGCATTGCGGTGCAACTACAAACTGAGCCGTTGCTTCGGAATTGGTAGTTGTTGGTGTTGTTGCTGGTGCTGGTGTTGTTGCTGGTGCTGTTGTTGTTGTTGTTGTTGTTGTTGTTGTTGTTGTTGTTGTTGGAGTAAGAACAGATGTTGATGACACCGCATTCGCAAGTGTTGTAATGCTTGAGTTTGTATTCATCGCGGTTGTTGTTTGGTGGCAACACATCTTAAAATACTTCTTGAATGTTGCTGTTGCTGTTGTTGCTGTTGTTTCACTTTTCTTTTTTTTTTTAGTTTGTTTCACCAGCACTTTTCATTCTTTTCTAATTTCTTTAAATCGAGGTTGTTGAATTCATATTTCTTCAAATTATAATAATGACCCGAATCTACCATCCAATAGACTTTGTAAACGATTAGGCTTAACTGTTGTTAACAGCTTCGACAACTTCTTTCAATACATCTGTGATTTATTGTATTTAAACGTTTAAATACGCCTGTCTATTTATGCGCGGATGTATGTGTCAAATTATGTTTTGGTGTATGTGTGTGTATATGTTTGTGTGTGTTTGTGTGTGTGTTTGCGTGTGTGTGTGTGTGTGTGTGTGTGTGTGTGTGTGTGTGTGTGTGTGTGTGTGTGTGTGTGTGTGTGTGTGTGTGTGTGTGTGTGTGTGTGTGTGTGTGTGTGTGTGTGTGTGTGTGTGTGTGTGTGTGTGTGTGTGTGTGTGTGTGTGTGTGTGTGTGTGTGTGTGTGTGTGTGTGTGTGTGTGTGTGTGTGTGTGTGTGTGTGTGTGTGTGTGTGTGTGTGTGTGTGTGTGTGTGTGTGTGTGTGTGTGTGTGTGTGTGTGTGTGTGTGTGTGTGTGTGTGTGTGTGTGTGTGTGTGTGTGTGTGTGTGTGTGTGTGTGTGTGTGTGTGTGTGTGTGTGTGTGTGTGTGTGTGTGTGTGTGTGTGTGTGTGTGTGTGTGTGCATGTATGTATGTTTGTATGTATGTATGTGTGTGTTTGTCAGGCATCTTGTGTCCGATTTTAGATTTATTATTTGAACGTCTACACTTCATGTTTTGAAAATTTAATAGACCTCGTTGAAAATAATAGCAATAACAACAATAATAATGCTTAAAAAAATAATATTAATAATAATAATTATTATTATTATTAATATTAACTTTTATCAGCTGCCATTGGTTTGACTTTTGCAAAGAAGGGTGTTAGTTTCATTTGAGGATTCAGAAGTTGGTTCCGGATGTATTAAAAGATTGAGACAACAAGCACTTGTTAATTTCCTATTTGTGCTATAGAAATTACTTTTTTATGCAATTTACTAATCAGAATTTTTTTATGCAAGTATTTTTAAATGCAATTGAAATGAAACAAAACGCAGGGCATTCGAATACAACGAAATTAAAACATGATTGAATACAATTAAAGCAAATGCAATAAAAATACAAACCAACTAATCAAAACAAACAATACATCGCATAATTAAAAAATCCCTTGAAAATGATCCCGACTCCTAAAAGTGCCTTGATATGCAAAACATAAGTTTAAAACATCTGTTATTTATTTTTTTCTTTATTACTATTTATATATAAATTTATTTATGTATTCATTTATATGTCTTTTTTAAAGATCATGCATGAATAGTATAAAACTCAAAGTATCCAATTAAACGCATAATTGATGTACAATTAACTTTCTATTAGACGAACAAAAACTCTAATTGGAGGTGTTTTGTAATTGCAAGGACAATTAGGCCGAACTAATCTAGGTCTTGGAACGAACACACGTTAATTAGAGAACGTATGTTGCAGCTCAAACATCTAATTAATCAATTAATTAAATTAGTGTTTATCAATTATATTTGATACTTATTAATAAAGTGTTATTTAATTAAATGAATTTCAGTTTAGTACTTCTCAAAGGTTCAATGTTTCTACATACTTTCGAGAACTAATGTAATAAAAAAATTAAATAACCAATTAAAAAAAATAGGTTTAATAAAAATAAATTAATTTCAATTAAATATAACAAAAACAATCTCTATTAGCAACACCTTGCGACTCTTAGCGACTGAGGCTATTATGATTTCGTATTAACAAGGGCCTAAATTGCCACAATTAGCCCTGTTGTTGTTGTTGTTGAGCCGAATGACCGAGTTATCAATTACAATTATAATTACAATTATAATTACATTGATGAATATTGTTCAAGTGGCGTAAACCCAAACGAGCTTCAAGACCTTTCAGATTATGAAAAATTACAATTATCTAAATACAAATTATAATTATAGTTTATAATTATAGTTTAATTCTTATTAATAGTTGATAATTATAGTTTACTCGAAAAATATTCTCACAATCCCAGGCATCCAACAACTGAGTTTAAGGCTGTACATTCCACCAATCCACTGGCCTGCAATGGATGAGAATTGGGACTCCCCACATTGAGACAAAAACGAAAATGAATTTAATGCCGTCTTCAATGAATTTCCTCTAAACACACTCAATAGTGTACGCCTCAAGTTTGAGTTAAAACACATCGTTTGTCCGAAACAAAACGAAAGGAGACAATATTTATAAAAATTGCATAACTTATTCTACAATTTCGAAAATTCATCCCACGCGTTTAATTTGTGTACTAGAAGCTTTTTACGAAATTGATTTTTTTTTGTTTATAAAAAATATATTTAGCTCACCAGAGGGTCTCTTAGTCCCCCAAAAACAAATACAAAGCAAAAGATGGCAAGAGTGAAAAGAACAAGAGTGTCATACTTTTTTTACTAAATTACTGATCTGTGACTCCCATACACAGTGCCTTGTAGGGAGGCTTTATGTGTGTGAGCGTGTGCGTGTTCGTGTGTGCGTGTGGTTTTTTGGAGTGGTTAAGAAGAGTTTTATAAATGAATTGCTGGAGGGGTGAATGCTGCATTTTTGTGATTTGAACCCAAAATGGTGGTATCTAAAAATTGTTTTAATTCTGTCGCAAATAATTTTTAAATAAATAAATCAATGATTGAATTTGGATACACATCAAATTGGTCTTTACATTTTTTAGATTGAGGCCCCTTCATAAAATAGGAAAGTTACATTTAAAAGATTCTGTAACCTGCACATATAGGCAGAGTAACGTATAAGGTGAATGTTTCCAGCTTGAAGAACCTGTTAAATAAAAGTATTAAAAGATAAGAAGTCATTAATGAATTGTTGGATTTAAGTTCTAGATGTGAACTGGAAGTTTTTTTGGTTCTAAATTTTCTTAATATTTTTTATTTTGTTGAAAACTGTTGAAAAACCCGCCCAAGATCGACAGAGAAAAGTAACTGACAACAACAACAACTAAAACGGAGAAAAAAACTTCGGCAATTTTAAGAATTAACAAAGAAACTACAAGAACAACAACAACAATTACTGCAACCAAAAAAAACAATCTCAAAAATTGTAACAATTGACCCAAAAAACAATAAAATCAACATTAGTTGAAAAGAATATGATGCTGTGGCGCTTCATTTTGTTTCTAAGTATCCTTTCCGGACTGTGCAACGGCCAAGGTAGTGTTGTTGTTGGTGTTGGTGTTGTTGTTGGTGTTGTTTGACTTGTTTGAGGGCAGAGTGTTGCTAGTGTTGCTGTTGAAGAATGAGTGTTAATACAATACAATACAATACAATACAATACAATACAATACAATACAATACAATACAATACAATACAATACAATACAATACAATACAATACAATACAATACAATACAATACAATACAATACAATACAATACAATACAATACAATACAATACAATACAATACAATACAATACAATACAATACAATACAATACAATACAATACAATACAATACAATACAATACAATACAATACAATACAATACAATACAACACAATACAATACAATACAATACAATACAATACAACGACGAGTATTATTAACGTGCCGTAAATTCGGGGCTTTTTGTGATTCTGTGGGTAGTATTTTTCCGAGAGATTGTTGTTGTTGGCATTGTTAGAGATAGCAGTGTTGTAAGATGTGTGGGTGTTTTTGTGGTAGGGGCATTTGTTGTTGGTGTTGTTCGGAAATGGGGGTGGGAGTTTGAAAAGAAAATATGAGTTTCGTTTAAGGGAAATAGGTGTGTCGTTTAAGGGAGACATGAGTGTCGTTCGGAGTAATTCAGTTTGTGTTCTTGTTCGTTTTTTTGACAATATTTTTTTAGTGCCAAAGACGCTGCTGGGTTTGTTGTAGTTGTCGTGTTAAGTTTTTCGGCGCCATTTTTAATCCACACACGGTGTTTTAAAATTTAAACAAATGTTGACGGCCTTTAGGTTTTCATGTTTTGTTGCTGATTTTTCCATTCATTTGTCTATCCATCGTCTCATTATTCATCTTCAACACCAATTATCTATCTAAACAGCCAGCAATTTAGTTATCTGATAGAGTTAATTCCTTTTCATTCCACGCCTGACTTTTAATTTTAACTCTTTCACTCACTCACTCACTCACTCACTCACTCACTCACTCACTCACTCACTCACTCACTCACTCACTCACTCACTCACTCACTCACTCACTCACTCACTCACTCACTCACTCACTCACTCACTCACTCACTCACTCACTCACTCACTCACTCACTCACTCACTCACTCACTCACTCACTCACTCACTCACTCACTCACTCACTCACTCACTCACTCACTCACTCACTCACTCACTCACTCACTCACTCACTCACTCACTCACTCACTCACTCACTCACTCACTCACTCACTCACTCACTCACTCACTCACTCACTCACTCACTCACTCACTCACTCACTCACTCACTCACTCACTCACTCACTCACTCACTCACTCACTCACTCACTCACTCACTCACTCACTCACTCACTCACTCACTCACTCACTCACTCACTCACTCACTCACTCACTCACTCACTCACTCACTCACTCACTCACTCACTCACTCACTCACTCACTCACTCACTCACTCACTCACTCACTCACTCACTCACTCACTCACTCACTCACTCACTCACTCACTCACTCACTCACTCACTCACTCACTCACTCACTCACTCACTCACTCACTCACTCACTCACTCACTCACTCACTCACTCACTCACTCACTCACTCACTCACTCACTCACTCACTCACTCACTCACTCACTCACTCACTCACTCACTCACTCACTCACTCACTCACTCACTCACTCACTCACTCACTCACTCACTCACTCACTCACTCACTCACTCACTCACTCACTCACTCACTCACTCACTCACTCACTCACTCACTCACTCACTCACTCACTCACTCACTCACTCACTCACTCACTCACTCACTCACTCACTCACTCACTCACTCACTCACTCACTCACTCACTCACTCACTCACTCACTCACTCACTCACTCACTCACTCACTCACTCACTCACTCACTCACTCACTCACTCACTCACTCACTCACTCACTCACTCACTCACTCACTCACTCACTCACTCACTCACTCACTCACTCACTCACTCACTCACTCACTCACTCACTCACTCACTCACTCACTCACTCACTCACTCACTCACTCACTCACTCACTCACTCACTCACTCACTCACTCACTCACTCACTCACTCACTCACTCACTCACTCACTCACTCACTCACTCACTCACTCACTCACTCACTCACTCACTCACTCACTCACTCACTCACTCACTCACTCACTCACTCACTCACTCACTCACTCACTCACTCACTCACTCACTCACTAAAGCACCCACCCATCTATTTTAACTCCTACATACAACGGATAATTACTCACAAAAACACATCCACATATCTCTTTAAAAACCAAGTTGACAGCACACACATACACGCGTACACACACACATTCATAGAGAAAGATATACATCTAAAAAAATGTAAAAAATACAATAAAACGTTCCAAAACACATGCAAATCCTACACCTACCATCCCCTCACTCACTCACTCACTCACTCACTCACTCACTCACTCACTCACTCACTCACTCACTCACTCACTCACTCACTCACTCACTCACTCACTCACTCACTCACTCACTCACTCACTCACTCACTCACTCACTCACTCACTCACTCACTCACTCACTCACTCACTCACTCACTCACTCACTCACTCACTCACTCACTCACTCACTCACTCACTCACTCACTCACTCACTCACTCACTCACTCACTCACTCACTCACTCACTCACTCACTCACTCACTCACTTCACTCACTCACTCACTCACTCACTCACTCACTCACTCACTCACTCACTCACTCACTCACTCACTCACTCACTCACTCACTCACTCACTCACTCACTCACTCACTCACTCACTCACTCACTCACTCACTCACTCACTCACTCACTCACTCACTCACTCACTCACTCACTCACTCACTCACTCACTCACTCACTCACTCACTCACTCACTCACTCACTCACTCACTCACTCACTCACTCACTCACTCACTCACTCACTCACTCACTCACTCACTCACTCACTCACTCACTCACTCACTCACTCACTCACTCACTCACTCACTCACTCACTCACTCACTCACCTCACTCACTCACTCACTCACTCACTCACTCACTCACTCACTCACTCACTCACTCACTCACTCACTCACTCACTCACTCACTCACTCACTCACTCACTCACTCACTCACTCACTCACTCACTCACTCACTCACTCACTCACTCACTCACTCACTCACTCACTCACTCACTCACTCACTCACTCACTCACTCACTCACTCACTCACTCACTCACTCACTCACTCACTCACTCACTCACTCACTCACTCACTCACTCACTCACTCACTCACTCACTCACTCACTCACTCACTCACTCACTCACTCACTCACTCACTCACTCACTCACTCACTCACTCACTCACTCACTCACTCACTCACTAAAGCACCCACCCATCTATTTTAACTCCTACATACAACGGATAATTACTCACAAAAACACATCCACATATCTTTTTAAAAACCAAGTTGACAGCACACACATACACGCGTACACACACACATTCATAGAGAAAGATATACATCTAAAAAAAAACATTTTAAAAAAATACAATAAAACATTACAAAACACATGCAAAACCTACGCCTACCATCCCCTCCCTCCACCACATAAACAACAAACAAAATTGACACATCTGTGGGACAAAGGAATTTAATGTATTTAATAGTTAAACCATTCAGTATTACAATACTTAATGAAGAATAATTGAATTCGGCTTGAACTGTTTTAATTTAATTATTTCTTTTACTTTTTGTCTCAAAATGAGAAAAAAAGATGAAGCTAGAATAAAAATAAATTATTAAAAAACAAAAAGTAAAACTGACAGTTGAACCTAACAATATTCAGCCATATATAGCGATACTAAGGCATACGTAGACATGCAAAGTAAGGATACAGAGAGACAACCAGCATAACCATGTGTAACAATTACCACATGTTGGGAAGTGTTGTCGCATCGCGTAAACAGTTCTAATGAATGTTAAATAAGAGGGTTATTGATGAAGATGATGAAGATGAGGATGATGGTGATGATGAGGATGATGATGATGATGATGATGATGATGATGATGATGATGATGATGATGATGATGATGATGACGATGATGATGATGATGACGACGATGATGAGGAGAATGATGAAGTGGGGGTGACGGTGTTGATGATTATGGTGATGCTGATGATGGTGGTGATGGTGGTAAGGATGATGATGGTGGTGATGATGATGGTGGTGATGATGATGGTGGTGATGATGATGATGGTGATGGTGGTAATGATGATGGGAACGGCAGGGATGAAATAACTGAAGGTTAAAATCAATTTGAAACAGTCGCAGAAACATGCATGGATAAGTTAGGGATGGAATCAGGAAGGATTCGTGATTCAGCCATCAAGGTGATGAGGATTTGATTTGATAGATTGATTTGATGAATGGATGATTGGATGCGATTTTTAGCTGGGTAACAGTAATTGTAACGATGGTAGTTTTGAAGTAAAATTATTACTATAATTATAATTATTATTATTATTAGTAATATTAGTAGTAGTAGTAATAGTAGTAGTAGTAGTAGTAGTAGTAGTAGTAGTAGTAGTAGTAGTAGTAGTAGTAGTAGTAGTAGTAGTAGTAGTAGTAGTAGTAGTAGTAGTAGTAGTAGTAGTAGTAGTAGTAGTAGTAGTAGTAGTAGTAGTAGTAGTAGTAGTAGTAGTAGTAGTAGTAGTAGTAGTAGTAGTAGTAGTAGTAGTAGTAGTAGTAGTAGTAGTAGTAGTAGTAGTAGTAGTAGTAGTAGTAGTAGTAGCAGTAGTAGTAGTAGTAGTAGTAGTAGTAGTAGTAGTAGTAGTAGTAGTAGTAGTAGTAGTAGTAGTAGTAGTAGTAGGAGAAATAGTTGTTTTAGTTTTCTCATTCCAACTCCTCGCTTCCTTTCCAAGGCCAGCTCATTCAAAGACTCTAGAAGTCCTACTAGCGCCAGGTTAGTCCACATCATCATCATCATCAGCAGCATCATCATCTCCATCTCCATCATCATCATCATTCTTATCATTACCAGCATCATCATCATCATCATCATCATCATCATCATCATCATCATCATTATCATCATCATTATCATCATCCTCATCATCTTCCTCATCATCTTCATCATCATCATCATCATCATTCTTATCATTACCAGCATCATCATCTATGATACACCCTCATTATAAATACCTTCAATCCACCAACACAGCTTCCACAACTACTACCACCACCACCACTCAAATCACTACTACCACTTCTAGCGCAACTTCAACCACTCTAATAGACCCATCTCAACCACAATCGAAACTATCATCAAAACTACCACAATCATTATCATAACCACCTTCGAATAGGTTAAACGGCAGAAGAGGGGATGGTTGGTGTCCCTCGGCTAAGGTCCACGCCGATACCCATGAGTGGATATCTGTCGATCTAGGTCGGATGGGTTGGATGGGTTGGAGAGGGGGAGGGGGGGGAGGGGGAGGGGGGACGTTGGTTAGACTGTGGGGGTATTGGTAGTTACCAATCTCGTCGTTGTATTGTATATAGTTATGACTAACATAGTTGTGTTGTATTTTGTTATGACCAACATACAAACTAACAACTAAACGACAACAAAATCAGGAGGGACTTTTTATATCACTGGCGTTGAGACTCAAGGAAGACAGGCAAGCGTGAGTCATCATCATCATCACCATCATCATCACCATCACCATCATCACCCCATCACCATCATCATCCCCATCACCCCCATCATCACCATCATCACCCCATCATCACCATCACCATCATCATCATCATCATTAGGGCGGTATGATGACGTCATACAGACTGGAGTATCAGAGAGGGGACGGAGGGGAGTGGCTCATATATACAGATGCCGAGGCCTCACAGGTGGAGCTGCTGTTGTTTTTGTTTTTATGATGATTTTGTGGTTTTTGTTTTTGTTGTTGTTTTTGTGTTTTGATGTTGATGTTGTTGTTGATTGGAATAATTTTGTAGGTTAACAACAAGAAAATTGTTAACGTGAATAATCAAATGTGGAGATATATAAAAACAAAATCATTACCAGTTTAAATGTTTCAAACATTTCATTTATTCTTTCCACCCATCTCAGCTCATCCGAGGAACTAACCACTCCACTACCTCCACCTCCTCCACCTCCTTCTCCTCCACCTCCACCTCCACCACCTCCACCTCCTCTACCTCCACCTCCACCACCAACCACCTCCACCACCTCGACCACCCAATCGTCGCGACCAGCGTCCGTCTGGTTCCGTTCTCACAGCGGCCTTCTGTGGTCTGCTTGAGATTTGAACTGCGTGGATGCCGGAAGTATGGTGGGTGGGTGGTTGTGGTGGTGGTGGTGGTGGTGGTGGGTGGTTGTGGTGGGTGAGTGGTTGTGGTGGGGATGGTGGTGATGGTGGTGGTGGTGGTGGTGGTGGTGATGGTGGTGGTGATGGTGGGTGGTTGTGGTGGTGGGGATGGTGGTGGTGTTGGGTGGTTGTGGTGGTGGTGGGTTTGGGCTGGTTGTGGGTTTGGGATGTAGGGTGAAAAGGGAAGGGGTTGGAGAGGGTGCTAGAGGTGGTGGTGGTCGGAAGAAGAGGAGTGGTTGAAATA
>OX030968.1:3409109-3434109 GCA_943735955.1 Piscicola geometra | reverse complement strand
CCATCCGAACCACCCATACATCCATCCATCCATCCAGACTGACGTCCAAACAGTGGGGACGAAGAAAGGGGATGGAGGGTTACAGATGTGGGGTTGTGGAGGCAAAGAATTTGTATATTTCAAACCTAACCACAAGCCTCCCATCAACCGTAGCAACAGCACAAACAACACCAACAACAACAAACAACAAAAAAACAATAACAACAACAACTACGACACATTGGCTACTAGTCGACACTACAACATCAACCACAACAACAACACATTCAAAAGAACAAACAACAACAACCAAAACTACAACAACCACAACCACGATAACAACACCCTCATCCCTCCACCCACCTCGCCATCCTCTCCCTTCACCAACTACTTTCTGGTTCATCCAACCTTTTTCGCCTCCATTGGAGTCGACGCCAGTCAACTTAACCTTTCCACACTACCCATACAGGATACTTTTTCGTCGCCACAGCCACAACCACCACTGCCACAACTACCACTGCCACCCCTGCCGCCATTACCACAACCAGCATTACCACAGCTTCTACTGCCACAACCACACCTACCAGCACCTCCACAACAATCAAACAATTTGTTTCCTACATATCCAACCCTGGAAAGACATAAGTCAACCGAAACAAAACACGGGTCTTCACAACCACAGCAACTACAACAGCCACAACAACCACAACTACCACAGCCACAACTACCACAACAGCTACAACCACATCAGCCACAACTACCACAACAACCACAACCACAACTACCACAACAGCCACTACCAGCCACAATGCAAAAATATCTCATTCACACACCCAACTCACCACCTTCAGTACCTCCTAGATTCAACAACAACAATAATAACAACAATCATAATCATAACCATAATAATAGTACTAATACTAATATTACTAATAATAATGGAAGTAATAATCATAGTGAGATCCCATTTGATGGCAGCAGTACTTTCAACAAAAGAAACAACCCCTTTCACAACAACAACAACACAAACACCAAAAACAACAAAACCAACCTCACCAATGGAACCTACAGCAGAATCATCAACAACAAAAACAACAGACAGAACTACATGCAAGCTTTGGACGCTTTGAGTTGTCACCTCAAAAATCAAGTGCTATATCATGAAGATGAAATAGAGGTGAATGTCTTACGCAACCTTAATACCATATATAAATAGCATATATTTAATATATGTATTTATAAATATATTAAAATATTACTACACACATATATATATAACTATATGTATATGCTCAACACCATGTATAAGACGCACTTCAATCTTAACGGCTTTTGAGTTAAGCCAATTAAGAGATTTTACTTATTAAACTTGTGGACAGTTTCATCTAACTTGCTAGTTTTCCATTTTTTAAACATATATTTTATGGAGTTGGAAAAACTTATGTGGCTAAATGATGTATTTTGTGGTAGTTGATAAAGTTTTATGCAGGTTCGTTAGTATTTAGGTTACCTACACCTATTACTATTTTTATAAAAATATATCTATTTTATTTATTGAAAAGTTATTTTATTTTATTTATTGAAAAGTTATTTTATTTTATTTATTGAAAAGTTATTTTATTTTATTTATTGAAAAGTTATTTTATTTTATTTTATTGAAAAGTTATTTTAATTTTATTTTATTGAAAAGTTATTTTTATTTTATTTTATTGAAAAGTTATTTTTATTTTATTTTATTGAAAAGTTATTTTTATTTTTTCATTAAGATGGTAGAAAAGATTGGCAAAGGAGAATTTGGTCACGTTAGTAGCTCTTCTGTTTACCTTTTTTATCATCTTATCATTTAGTTTTTATCAATTTTTTTTTTACCCCATTTTAAATTCTTTCTTTTTTCTTACCAGTTTCTCCATCTTCTCCCTGCATCCACTCCTTCCTTTATGCATCTTTCCCTCTCTTCCATCCCTTCTTCCCTCCCTCCGTCTATCTCTTCCTCCATTCATCTTTCCCTTCATCCATCCCTCCAGATTGACTTGTGTCTGGTGAGAACTCACACTGACGCAAGAATTTCACGATCATTATCATCACTATCATCACTATCATCATCATCACCCTCATCATCATCAGCAGCACCTCTAGCCGTGGTGATGCGTATGAGTTCAAGATTATCTGACCACTCAAAGTGATTTTTAATGTGTCTCTATATGCCTCTATATGTCTCTGTATGCCTCTATATGTCTCTGTATGCCTTTATATGTCTCTGTTTGCCTTTATATATCTCTGTTTGCCTTTATATGTCTCTGTATGCCTTTATGTGTCTCTTTATGTATTTATATGTCTCTGTATGCTTTTATATGTCTCAGTATGCCTTTTTGTTTCTTTGCACACACACAAACAAACAAGCAAGCAAGCAAACTAACACACACAAACACACAGAAAAAACTTTCTAGAAAAGGTAAAACTACTATCAAAACTCAAGCATACAAACCTCCTGTCAATGCATGGCTTGTGTTACCATGACAGCGGCACTCTAAGTGTAGTCATGGAGGTTCACCCGTTTAGGAATCTACATGAAGTTCTGAAAGAGAGTGGAGGGAGGGGGTTGAGGTGGGTAGGGGTAGGGGGTGGTGGTGGTGGTGGTGGTGGGGGAGGGTTGGTTGGAGGGGAGAGGTTGATGGGGTGGGTAGTTGTGGTGTTTGAGTTAGGAGGTTGGTTCATGTTGGGTTGGGCTGGAAAGGGTGTACGTGATGGGTGAAAAACTGTGGTGGGTTGAGTTGGATGACCTGGGTTGTGTGAGGTGCAGTGATAGATGGATTGGTAGCTAGGATTGAAATGTCAAAAGAGGTTTTGGTTCGGAAACCAAAATATAATGTGTGTGATGTGGGTTCAATGGATGAATGAACAGTGAAATGGATTAAACATCATTATCATCACCATCATCTGGCTTCATAGCATCATCATTATCATCACCAATATATGGCTTCCTAACATCATCATCATCATCACCACAGTTTGACCTGCATCATAGAGTATGCAAGGCAGGTGTCTTGTGGCATGGCCTACTTAGAACGAATGGGATTGGTGCATGGAGACTTGAGTGCTAGGAATTGCTTGGTGGGAAAAGAGGTCAAGGTATGAATAAATTATATATATGCAAATCATAAACGCACACACAAACACCAACCCACTCTCTCCCCACACACACACACACACACACATACACACACAAACACAAACAAACACACACACACACACAAACACACACATAAACACACACACACACACACACACACAAACAAACACACACAAACAAACTTACACACAGACACACACACACACATAAACACACACACAGATATGTGACGTAGCGAAGAGTTGTGGCAAGTACAGGGATAGTTATGTGGCTCTACAGGCCCCCCCATCACCCCCGATCCCTCTCCGTTGGATGTCCTGGGAGGCTGTGTTGTTGGTGAGGAGGGGGTGGTGTTGTTGGTGAGGAAAAGGGGGGTGGGTGTTGTTGGTGAGAAGGGGGTGGGTGTTGTTGGTGAGAATGGGGTGGGTGTTGATGGTAGTGAGGAGGGGGTGGGTGTTGTTGGTGAGGAGGGGGTGGGTGTTGTTGGTGAGAAGGGGGTGGGTGTTGTTGGTGAAGAGGGGGTGGGTGTTGTTGGTGAGGATGGGGTGGGTGTTGATGGTAGTGAGGAGGGGGTGAGTGTTGTTGGTGTGGAGGGGGTGGGTGTTGTTGGTGAGAAGGGGGTGGGTGTTGTTGGTGAAGAGGGGGTGGGTGTTGTTGGTGAAGAGGGGGTGGGTGTTATTGGTGAGGAGGGGGTGGGTGTTGTTGGTGAAGAGGGGGTGGGTGGTGGTGAGAAAGGAAAGGGGTTTTGATGAGGGGGGAGGGAAGATGATGTTGGTGAGAAGAAGGGGGGTGGTTTGGTGAAAGGAGGGTGATGCTGTTGGTGAGAGTGGGCTGTTGGCGAAGGAGTGGTGCTATTGAGGGTTGTGTCCGTGAAGGGGTGTTAGAGGGATGATGATGATGGGGAGGGGGGGGGTGTTGGTGATAAAAGAGTGTTTGTGAAAGGGTGATCTTTGTGAGCAGATTTTGGGGATCTGTGTTTGTGAGGGGGTGATGCTAGTAATGGTGGAATGTTGTTGAGTATGGGAGGTGGTGCTGATGATCAACAATGAAATCAACAACAAATTATCTACAACAACAACACCAAAAACAACAAAACAGGACAATTACAGCAACAAAAGCGACGTGTGGTCATACGGTGTGTTGTTGTGGGAGTTGTGTAGTGCTGATGATGATGGTGTCGTTGCCATGCCTTATGCCAATCTTAGTGATGCAGAAGTATTAGATAACTGTATACTGCAGAGGGGGGATGGTGGTGGGAGGAGTTTAGAAGGAGGTGGGAGGGGCTTAGATGGTGGTGGGAGGAGTTTAGAAGGAGGTGGGAGGGGCTTGGAGGATGGTGGGAGGGGTTTAGATGATGATAATGATGAAAAAAAAGAAAGAAGGCACGATGGAAGCGAAGAATGGCTGAAGAAGACTATGAATGATGGAAAGACTGAAAAAGAAGGAAAAGAAGAAGAAAGAATGAAAGGATTCTCAGGGGCGGTATATCCGATCAGGCCCCCCCACTGTCCCGGGGGTCTGTATGCATTGATGGGGGAGTGCTGGTCGAGTGGGTCAGTCACTAGACCCTCATTCGAGAGTATTCATGACTTTCTGGTGGCTAAGGGAGGGGTTGGTGGTGGGGGTGGTGGTAATGGTGGTGATAGTAATGATATATATGACCAAATGCTTTTTAGTGATGATAATGAAGAATGATGATGATGATGATGATGATGATGATGATGATGATGATGATGATGATGATGATGATGGTGATGTAGATGATGGTGATGTAGATGATGGTGATGTAGATGATGGTGATGTAGATGATGGTGATGTAGATGATGATGATGATGATGATGATGATGATGATGTAGATGATGATGATGATGTAGATGATGATGATGATGTAGATGATGATGATAATGATGATTTGTAGAGGATGGTAGTGGTCGGCGACTAAATGATGATAGTGACGATAATGGTTATGATAGCGATACTAATGAATGAGAGAGGATAGTCATGATAGTGATGATGACAATGATGATTGAGCGAAAGTGATGACGTCATGGGAATGATGGAAAGAGAGGGTCTACAAAAAACAATTTACAAGGGTGGAGCCTTGAAGCACCCATGGGACCAAGACAACCCGCTCAAAAGCAAGCCTCCACAAAAGTCATTTGTTGATGTCGCCTGTGAATAATTGTCGTTTATTTCAGACATAAAAACAGCAATAGACACAAAACTCGTTCGAAGTATTAGTTGTCCTAACGCATAAGAGAGTCACTGGTGCTAGTTTTATAGCGTAGGGTCTAATCATTTTTATAGCGTTCCATTTTGCTTTTCAGCCCCTTGATGGTGGTGGTCTTCTAGTTTATCCTTATGTCTTTTCTGTCATTTAATCGATTTATTATTAATCTTTTATTCTTATTTTTTTTTGTCTAAAAACGCAAATTGTTATTTTTTATTTAATTGTGCACAAACATATATCCTTTATTTCGAATAAACGACGATGATGCAAATGACAGGTCACAATGATGATGATGATGATGATGATGAAGAAGGTGATGATAATAATGATGAGATGATGATAATGATGATGAAACGGTGCCTAGAAAATACATTAGTATCAAATCAATGCAGAAAAATAAAATAACAACAGAGTTGAGAATAAAAAATCAATGAGTAATAAAAATGATGAAAAAGCAGTTATACATACTATTTTGCGTGTAGTAGTAATAGTAGTAGTAGTAGTAGTAGTAGTAGTAGTAGTAGTAGTAGTAGTAGTAGTAGTAGTAGTAGTAGTAGTAGTAGTAGTAGTAGTAGTAGTAGTAGTAGTAGTAGTAGAAGTTGTTGATAAGGCATAAGACGGGTTGCTTATAAGCACTTCTAAGACACATCTGGATGGGAAATTAAGCGAAAAATTAATAAAATGATAATTTAATTAAATTAAATCATTTAAATAGAATAGAAAAAACTTTGAAATATTATATAAAAAACCTCATAGTCTAAATAATTATTTTAATTATAATGAGTTAATAAAAAATGAGTCAACTATAATAAATAAACCATTAGTATTATCATTAAAATATATAACATGAAAATTATCTATAATAAGTTAAATAATACATAAATTATGAATACTGATGAAAATAATTATGAATAATTATAAATTATAATTCTAATAATTAATTAATAATTAATGAGGTGACTCACAACTGGCGGCCACCTCACTCACTCCCCAACTCATGCCGTCATTGTTGAACTTCAGAAAGTCTTCATACTGCTCTGTGAAGAAGTAGGAATAATATGAATAATAAAAATTATAATATAAATAATAAAAATTATACTATAAATAATAATAATTATACTATAAATAATAAAAATTATAATAAAAATAATTAAAATTATAATATAAATAATTAAAATTATAATATAAATAATAATTATTATACTATAAAGAATAAAAATTAAAATATAAATAATAAAAATTATAATATAAATAATAAAAATTATAATATAAATAATAAAAATTATAATATAAAAAATAAAAATTATACTATAAATAATAAAAATTATACTATAAATAATAAAAAGTATAATATAAATAACTATAATAATAATATAAATAATAAAAATTATAATATGAATAATTAAAATTATAATATAAATAATAAAAATTATACTATAAATAATAATAATTATACTATAAATAATTATAAGTATAATATAAATAATTATAATTATACTATAAATAAAAATAATTATACTATAAATAATAACAATTATACTATAAATAATAATAATTATACTATAAATAATAACAATTATACTATAAATAATAATAATTATACTATAAATAAAAATTATTATTATTTGTTTATACTTATAATTAATGAGCGTGAATTATTTCTATTTGAATTTAATTCATCAACCAACTGTTTAATAAAAAGTTAATCTGTTCAATCACTCACCACCAACCACATCACACCGAAAGCAGCCCACTAACCACCTAAAAACTCCCCCTTTTAATTACAACATCACCCTTGCCCCAACGCCCCCCTTTAACTGCCAACACCCCCTTTCAACCCTCAACCCCCAAAAACTACTAAAACATCCTCTCCCAACTACCAACCATCAAACCAAACCCACTCCCAGCCATCAACCCCCCTTTAACCACCAACCTCAACTAGCAACCATCAAACCACCCTCAACCAACCAACCAACCAACCAGTCCCCATCAAACCAACCAACCCCAACTACCAACCATCAAACCACCCTCAACCAACCTTAACTACCAACCATCAAAACAACCAACCCCAACCAACCAACCAGCTAAGCGACAGGACAGCACTTGCTCGTACTGTTGGCGCAGTGTCACCTCCTTATTCTTCAAGTCACTCTCGCATATCATCTTCAACTGGGCGGGGTGTGGCGTGGTTGGGAGGTTTGGCGGAGGGTTTATGGTGTGGTTGGGAGGCTTGAAGGAGTGTTGGAGGTTGGAGAAAAGGGTTTAGTTGAGAGGGATGGATTGGTGTGGTTGGGGGATGGGGATTGAGGGTGGGGATGATGGATTGGTGTGGTTGGGGGTGGGGATGATGGATTGGTGTGGTTAAGAGAGGAAAAGTTTCGTTGAAAGAAAGTGGAGAAGTGGTGGTGTTTGGGGTGAGGGAGAAGTGGAAAGGTGATAATGTGGTTGATTGGATAGTGTGGTGGAAAGAGGTGGGGAGAAGTGGTTTGTGAAGAAGTGGGTGAAAGTAGTTGGTTATATGGTTGGTTGGTGAAAGTTGATGGAGTGGTTGTTGGTGAGGGTGGATTGGTACATAGATTTGTTGGTTGGTGAGAATGGTTGGTCATCTTCTGATGGAAATGGTTAGTTTGGAGAAGAGGATAGTGGGAATTGGATGGAAGTAAAATAACTAAATAGGTTAAATGGGCTAAAAAAGTATTTGAAAAATTAAATGGCATTGTGGAAAGTAGATAGACCTGAGAGATGGTGAAGATAGGTGGATCAGATGGTGGGAGAGTTGCAAGCTGTTTAGTATCCTCGCTAGCATGACCATCACTACTAGTATCAGCACCAGCCTCACCCATCACATTGTTGTTTGCCTGTTTGAGCTTCTGCAGAGCTTTGTGTTTGTTGTACCTCGTGATGTGGTACTTTATCTTTGCCCTTAACTCGTCTGTGGATGGTCGTTTGTGCTTCGGGTTGTATTAGTTTTGAGACAATTAATAATTAAAAATATTTGATAATATTTATATAATATTATTTAAAAATATTTATATAATATTATTTAAAAATATTTATATAATATTATTTAAAAATATTTATATAATATTATTTTAAAATATTTATATAATATTATTTAAAAATATTTATATAATATTATTTAAAAATATTTATATATATCTTAAATATATATATATATATATATCTTATATCTTAAAATATTTATATAATATTATCTTAAAATATTTATATAATATCTTAAAATATTTATATAATAATATTTAATAAAATATAAAATACATTAAATTTGTAACCTGATGAGTGGAAGGTAGTTTGGAAGGGGGAGGGCTCAACCTGCTTGCAAGCGGCTGTGGTTCTTCTCCTCTTGGTGGGTTGGGCGCCCCTTGAATGTTGGAAAATGACACGACGACAGTTATTTGTGGTGTTGTCGTTTTCTCGACGGCGTTTGGTGGCTTTGTTGGATGTTGTGGCTGACATGGTTCGTGAAGGGTGAGTGTTTAATGGAGAATTTGCGTTCATTTGAGATTTTTTTTTCGGAGATGGCAGTGGGAACTGTGAAATAAAAGTTATTGAATTTATAAAATTATCTATTATTTCGTTTGGTTTAAAATGTAAAAAAAACGAGAAAATATTGTATACTTTTTTTACAATTTTAACCCCAGGTCTGAGTTAATTACAATTAGTTGAATTTGTAAAGTAAAGATGATAAAAATTTTATTACGTAACAAATTATTACTTAACAAATGTTTAATTATTAAACTTTAATACCTTAAAACGTAGTTTGTGTTTCTTATAAAAAATAAAATATTGAATAATTACCTAAAAGAACCAAAATATTTGTATAAATTTAAAAAATCTATTAAAATTACAATTTTAACGGGAATTAGAACAAGGATGGGAGAAGCAACACACAGCAATTTGAATGGTTAAAGGCAAGCACTACTAAAAAAACTCAAAAACATCTTAAAATAGACATCAAAAATAAAAATAAAAAAGTTGTCGAAAACTTTAATTAATTAACGAATTTAATTAAAATGTTTTTTCTGCATATAACAATATTTTTCCAATAATTAACGTGTTTATTTTGACTAAGGCTAAATGTTTGACATTTATGCAAAATTAAATAAACTTGTTGAAGTTTAATATTTTTCCTTGGTGGAGAATGATATTGAAATAATGTTCTTATAAATTAAGCCATTTAGACTTTATTAGACCGAGAAAAAAACATAAAAGATGCAATGATTATGAAACTACATTGTATAAGATTATGAAATTCATATGACGAGAACATTTCAGAATGTGTAACACAAAATAACAATTATAACGGCGATATAAAAACATTCTTTTGATTTTTCCCTATTAAAATATCTATAAGATGTCTTTGTCATACTACTTTAATTTATAGTTATTATTTTGGATTGATTATTAGATTATTAGCCAACAACATTCAATACAGCTCATACAATACATCCACAACACACATAACAAATTTAAAAATCCACAGCACACACACACACCCACAACTACACATTCACAACACACACAACTACAACTACACATCCACAACACACACACACACAACTACACATTCACAACACACGCATCCACAACACACACACAACTACTTGAAGAACATTCACAACACAAATAAAAAGTTGAAAATTGAAATAAAAAAAAATTAAAATGTTCACCAGAAAATCGACAAGAATAAGCTGACTAGAGGTGTAACAAACAACAACCACAACTACACAACCACCACCGCCATTGCAACAACAATAAGCCCTACAGCTACTACACACCACAACCAGCATCACTAAACAACAACTCCCCTATAAAATAAATATGCGAATTAAATCAAAAATTCATCCATTCATCGATCAAGCATGCATTAAGAATTCATCCATCCATCCATGCATCCGTCCATCTATATTATTTAAGTGCGATCAATGGAATATCGAGAAAAGATATAAATTGTGCCGAGTAGTAGTAGTAGTAGTAGTAGTAGTAGTAGTAGTAGTAGTAGTAGTAGTAGTAGTAGTAGTAGTAGTAGTAGTAGTAGTAGTAGTAGTAGTAGTAGTAGTAGTAGTAGTAGTAGTAGTAGTAGTAGTAGTAGTAGTAGTAGTAGTAGTAGTAGTAGTAGTAGTAGTAGTAGTAGTAGTAGTAGTAGTAGTAGAAGTGATAGCAGTAATAGTAGTAGAAGCTTCAGGGCAGCTTGGAGAGGGGATGTAGCAGAGAGATGTGGTCAGCTCCTTTGATGGGAAGCTTGTTGTTACTGTAGTACTGTACCTGATGGTGATGATGATGATGATGGTGATGATGATGATGGTGATGATTATGATGATGATGATGATGGTGACGATGATTATAATTATGATGATAATAATGATGACGATGATGATGAGGATAAAAACAGATTTAAAAACCGAAAATGCAAATAATTGAAACAAAGATTCGCATCAGACCTGGCTGGCCAGGTGAAAAGAAAGAAAACAGCAACTACAACAACAACATCAACAAACCTAAGAACATCAACGACAACATCAACGACAACATCAGCAACAACAACAGCAACAACCACCATGTGTTGGATGGAGGGGAAGGGTTGGCTGAAGAGACCTAGGATGTAGTGGTGATTGTTGTCGATGGTGATCTTCAAGTGCATGAAACCGCTGCTGCTTCTGTTGTTGTTGTTGTGGTGGTGTTTGCGTTTTGTTGTTGTTGTGAAGTTTTCTTTTTGTTGTTGTTGGGGTAGAGTTATGTGTTGTTGTTGTTGTGAAATTTTGTGTTGTTGTTGTGGTGGAGTGTGGTTGCAAAAGCATGCAATCAGTGAAAGCCCCATTGACCCCTTTTCTATTAACTTCCAAACACCCAATACCCACCTTTCTAACCCCTCCAACCTTCCACCCACCTTACCAACCTATTCCCCCTACCCGAGCCACTTTACAAACCCACTCCCTCCCTCCACCTTATCATTCTCACCATCCCCACTACTTCTCCAACACCAACCTAACTCTAACCCCAACCTCCACCCAGCCTACCCTTCCTCTAACCACCAACCAACCAACAAACCCCTCCCCACCCCCTCCCACCTTACCACCTGCCTTCCACCCCAACCAACCCAACCACCCCTCAACCACTCCTCAACCCTCAACCACCCCCCCACCTGACGGACAGCGAGAACTCACTCATGGCCTTCCCACTCCTCCTCACCAAGTAACTGGCCACCCTTGCCCTCTTCAGCACGTGTTCAGCCCGTGCCCTGCTTATGTCGCCATGGAACCAGCTGGGTGGGTGGAGTGGGTGGGTGGGTGGAGTGAGGGGTGGAGGAGGGGAGGAGTGGAGGAGGGGAGAAGTGAGTGGAGGAGTGAGTGGAGTGAGGGGAGGTGAAGGAAGGAGTGAGTGGAGTGAGGAGAGGAGTGAGTGGAGTGAGGGGAGGAGTGAGTGGAGTGAGGGGTGGAGTGAGGGGAAAAGTGAGGGGAGGAGTGAGTGGAGTGAGGGGAGGAGTGAGTGGAATGATTGGAGTGAAGGTAAGAGTGAGTGGAGTGAGTGGAAGAGTTTAGAAGAAAAGGGGGTTTACGCCACGTTAATAATACTCGTCGTTGTATTGTATTGTATTGTAAAGGGGAGAGAGAGGGAGACAGAGGAGTGGGTTGAGAGGATTGAGGGGGGTTAAGGGACTTGAGGGGGGTTGATGGGGGTTTAATGGGGTCAAAGAGCAGGGTGGGGGATGTGAGAAGAGAAAGGGGAAGGAAATATGCGCGAAATGGTGAAGATGGAGGAGAGGGTTAATATGAGTGAGAGGAAAGGTAAAAAGAGAAGATGAGGAAGGGGTAAGATGAGGCAGGGAGAGAAGTGGGAACATTTGAGAGGGTTGGGGAAGGATGAAGATTGTAGAGTAAGAATTGTGGTGAGAGGAATTAGAGGATGGTGGACTGCAGGAAGTTGTGGTAAAGGCGGAGATGATAATGATCTTCTATTTCAACTGGAACTGCACCCAAAGGAACATCCATCCATCTCACGTTTGGTCATGGAGCGAGGAGGAAAAGGAAGGAAGAGGTGGTGGTGGTGATGATGACGATGCTTGTGGTGGGGGAGGAGCCATTGGTTTGTTGAAGAGGGCGTGGTGGGGCATGGTTGGTGGGGTGGTGGCGGGGTTTCTGGCCTTGTTTCCACTTCCACCACTGCCACCGCTGCCGAAACCATCATTACCATCCCTGCCAACCTTCCTCCCACCACTACTATTATCAAAACCACCCCCACCACCACCACTCCCACCATCGCACACACTACCCCCTTCTACGCCAGCGTTAACGTAGCAACTAATTGACTCATTAGAATCATCTTTGAAGTCATTAATTAAATTCATATTATTATTCATATTAATTAATTTATCAACAAAATTATTGTTATTTAAATTATTATTTTTTTTTTTGTTGTTGTTGGGAGAATCGTCTTTTTTGGATAGATTCACAAATGATTCCTTAATGATTTTGGCTGTTACCACCTCTGTACCAACCTGCATGGTGGTGGTGGTAGTAGTAGTATTTTTAATGTAATTTGTTGAGTTTCTTTTCGTATTGTTGAGAAAGTAGTTGTGGTTATAGTTGCTTTTATTGTTGTTTTATTATTATTATTAGTTACGTTATTGTATATGTTATTGTTTATGTTATTGTATATGTTATTGTTTATGTTATTGTATATGTTATTTTTTAGGTTATTGTTTATGTTATTGTTTATGTTAATGCGTCTCGAACCTCGTTTCGATCCCAGGGCTCCTCATACTCCTTACCCCTCCTGCAAGCCTCCCTCAAGCCCCCTGTCTTCTGTTGGTGTTGTTGTATGTTGTTGTTGTTGTTGGTGGTGTATGTTGTTGTTGTCGTTGGTGTTGTTGGTGTTGTTGTTCTTGGTGGTGTTGATGTTCTTGGTGGTGTTGATGTTCTTGGTGGTGTTGATGTTCTTGGTGGTGTTGATGTTCTTGGTGGTGTTGATGTTCTTGGTGGTGTTGATGTTCTTGGTGGTTTTGTTGTCTTTGTATGTGGTTGGTTTTGATGTTTCGACCCAAAATAGAACTTAGCCAAGATAGACCTTGGGCGGAATAAACCTTTAGAATAGACTAACCATTGGCATAAACTTAACCCTAACCCAAGGTCTAATTTTTTAAAGGGCTATTTGGGGCGTATATCCTGCACTCTGATTGGACAAACGAACAACCAATGGCACCTTGACATCCTTGGCGAGCTTTGCAACCAAAAGTTCTGTGTGGATGTTGCTCGATGTGTTGTCCCATGGCTCATTGTATTCCTTGCTGCATCTGTGTGTGTGTGTGTGTTGTGTGTGTGTTTGTGTGTGTGTGTGTGTGTGTGTGTGTGTGTGTGTGTGTGTGTGTGTGTGTGTGTGTGTGTGTGTGTGTGTGTGTGTGTAATTGTTTGTTTAGATTGTGGCTGCGTTATGTATTTTTCCATCCAAAATGCCCATCCTACATCGAATTAATCGCATTCGGCATGATTAATCCTCATTATTAATATTAGTATCATCATTCTTCTGCCACTTGTTTCATCCTAAAATGATTTAAAATCCCATTTCTATCCCACAATCCATCAACCACTCCATCCCACCTGGTATCCCACTCCATCCCACCTGGTATCCCACTCCATCCCACCTGGTATCCCACTCCATCCCACCTGGTATCCCACTCCATCCCACCTGGTATCCCACTCCATCCCACCTGGTATCCCACTCCATCCCACCTGGCATCCCACTCCATCCCACCTGGTATCCTACTCCATCCCACCTGGTATCCCACTCCATCCCACCTGGTATCCCACTCCATCCCACCTGGTATCCCACTCCATCCCACCTGGTATCCCACTCCATCCCATCTCTTATCCCACTCCATCCCACCTGGTATCCCACAATCCATCAACCACTCCATCCCACCTCGTAACCCACTCCATCCCACCTGGTATCCTACTCCATCCCACCTGGTATCCCACTCCATCCCAACTGGTATCCCACTCCATCCCACCTGGTATCCCACTCCATCCCACTCCATCCCACCTGGTATCCCACTCCATCCCACCTGGTATCCCACTCCATCCCACCTGGCATCCCACTCCATCCCACCTGGTATCCTACTCCATCCCACCTGGCATCCCACTCCATCCCACCTGGTATCCACTCCATCCCACCTGGTATCCACTCCATCCCACCTGGTATCCTACTCCATCCCACCTGGTATCCCACTCCATCCCACCTGGTATCCCACTCCATCCCACCTGGTATCCACTCCATCCCACCTGGTATCCTACTCCATCCCACCTGGTATCCCACTCCATCCCACCTGGTATCCTACTCCATCCCACCTGGTATCCCACTCCATCCCACCTGGTATCCTACTCCATCCCACCTGGTATCCCACTCCATCCCACCTGGCATCCCACTCCATCCCACCTGGTATCCCACTCCATCCCACCTGGTATCCCACTCCATCCTACCTGGTATCCACTCCATCCCACCTGGTATCCACTCCATCCCACCTGGTATCCCACTCCATCCTACCTGGTATCCACTCCATCCCACCTGGTATCCACTCCATCCCACCTGGTATCCACTCTTTCCCACCTGGTATCCACTCCATCCCACCTGGTATCCCACTCCATCCCACCTGGCATCCCACTCCATCCCACCTGGCATCCCACTCCATCCCACCTGGTATCCACTCCATCCCACCTGGTATCCTACTCCATCCCACCTGGTATCCCACTCCATCCCACCTGGTATCCCACTCCATCCCACCTGGTATCCACTCCATCCCACCTGGTATCCCACTCCATCCCACCTGGTATCCTACTCCATCCCACCTGGTATCCCACTCCAACCCACCTGGTATCCCACTCCATCCCACCTGGTATCCTACTCCATCCCACCTGGTATCCCACTCCATCCCACCTGGTATCCCACTCCATCCCACCTGGTATCCCACTCCATCCCACCTGGTATCCACTCCATCCCACCTGGTATCCACTCCATCCCACCTGGTATCCCACTCCATCCCACCTGGTATCCCACTCCATCCCACCTGGTATCCTACTCCATCCCACCTGGCATCCCACTCCATCCCACCTGGTATCCCACTCCATCCCACCTGGCATCCCACTCCATCCCACCTGGTATCCACTCCATCCCACCTGGTATCGCACTCCATCCCACCTGGCATCCCACTCCATCCCACCTGGTATCCCACTCCATCCCACCTGGTATCCACTCCATCCCACCTGGTATCCCACTCCATCCCACCTGGTATCCCACTCCATCCCACCTGGTATCCCACTCCATCACACCTGGCATCCCACTCCATCCCACCTGGTATCCACTCCATCCCACCTGGTATCCACTCCATCCCACCTGGTATCCCACTCCATCCCACCTGGCATCCCACTCCATCCCACCTGGTATCCCACTCCATCCCACCTGGTAACCCACTCCATCCCACCTGGCATCCCATTCCATCCCACCTGGTATCCACTCCATCCCACCTGGTATCCACTCCATCTCAACTGGTATCCCACTCCATCCCACCTGGTATCCCACTACATCCCACCTGGTATCCACTCCATCCCACCTGGTATCCACTCCATCCCACCTGGCATCCCACTCCATCCCACCTGGCATCCCACTCCATCCCGCCTGGTATCCCACTCCATCCCACCTGGTATCCACTCCATCCCACCTGGTATCCCACTCCATCCCACCTGGTATCCTACTCCATCCCACCTGGTATCCCACTCCATCCCACCTGGCATCCCACTCCATCCCACCTGGTATCCCACTCCATCCCACCTGGTATCCCACTCCATCCTACCTGGTATCCCACTCCATCCCACCTGGTATCCCACTCCATCCCACCTGGTATCCACTCCATCCCACCTGGTATCCACTCCATCCCACCTGGTATCCACTCCATCCCACCTGGTATCCACTCCATCCCACCTGGCATCCCACTCCATCCCACCTGGTATCCCACTCCATCCCACCTGGTATCCTACTCCATCCCACCTGGTATCCCACTCCATCCCACCTGGTATCCCACTCCATCCCACCTGGTATCCACTCCATCCCACCTGGCATCCCACTCCATCCCACCTGGTATCCCACTCCATCCCACCTGGTATCCACTCCATCCCACCTGGTATCCCACTCCATCCCACCTGGCATCCCACTCCATCCCGCCTGGTATCCCACTCCATCCCACCTGGTATCCACTCCATCCCACCTGGTATCCCACTCCATCCCACCTGGTATCCCACTCCATCCCACCTGGTATCCTACTCCATCCCACCTGGTATCCCACTCCATCCCACCTGGCATCCCACTCCATCCCACCTGGTATCCCACTCCATCCCACCTGGTATCCCACTCCATCCTACCTGGTATCCCACTCCATCCCACCTGGTATCCCACTCCATCCCACCTGGTATCCACTCCATCCCACCTGGTATCCACTCCATCCCACCTGGTATCCCACTCCATCCCACCTGGTATCCCACTCCATCCCACCTGGTATCCCACTCCATCCCACCTGGTATCCCACTCCATCCCACCTGGTATCCACTCCATCCCACCTGGTATCCACTCCATCTCACCTGGTATCCCACTCCATCCCACCTGGTATCCCACTACATCCCACCTGGTATCCACTCCATCCCACCTGGTATCCACTCCATCCCACCTGGCATCCCACTCCATCCCACCTGGCATCCCACTCCATCCCACCTGGTATCCACTCCATCCCACCTGGTATCCCACTCCATCCCACCTGGTATCCCACTCCATCCCACCTGGCATCCCACTCCATCCCACCTGGTAACCCACTCCATCCCACCTGGCATCCCACTCCATCCCACCTGGTATCCCACTCCATCCCACCTGGTATCCACTCCATCCCACCTGGTATCCCACTCCATCCCACCTGGTATCCTACTCCATCCCACCTGGTATCCCACTCCATCCCACCTGGCATCCCACTCCATCCCACCTGGTATCCCACTCCATCCCACCTGGTATCCCACTCCATCCTACCTGGTATCCCACTCCATCCCACCTGGTATCCCACTCCATCCCACCTGGTATCCACTCCATCCCACCTGGTATCCACTCCATCCCACCTGGTATCCCACTCCATCCCACCTGGTATCCCACTCCATCCCACCTGGTATCCCACTCCATCCCACCTGGTATCCACTCCATCCCACCTGGTATCCACTCCATCCCACCTGGTATCCACTCCATCCCACCTGGTATCCACTCCATCCCACCTGGTATCCCACTCCATCCCACCTGGTATCCTACTCCATCCCACCTGGTATCCCACTCCATCCCACCTGGCATCCCACTCCATCCCACCTGGTATCCCACTCCATCCCACCTGGTATCCCACTCCATCCTACCTGGTATCCACTCCATCCCACCTGGTATCCACTCCATCCCACCTGGTATCCCACTCCATCCCACCTGGTATCCCACTCCATCCCACCTGGTATCCCACACCATCCCACCTGGTATCCACTCCATCCCACCTGGTATCCACTCCATCCCACCTGGTATCCACTCCATCCCACCTGGTATCCCACTCCATCCCACCTGGCATCCCACTCCATCCCACCTGGCATCCCACTCCATCCCACCTGGTATCCCACTCCATCCCACCTGGTATCCACTCCATCCCACCTGGTATCCCACTCCATCCCACCTGGTATCCCACTCCATCCCACCTGGTATCCACTCCATCCCACCTGGTATCCACTCCATCTCACCTGGTATCCCACTCCATCCCACCTGGTATCCCACTACATCCCACCTGGTATCCACTCCATCCCACCTGGTATCCACTCCATCCCACCTGGCATCCCACTCCATCCCACCTGGCATCCCACTCCATCCCACCTGGTATCCACTCCATCCCACCTGGTATCCCACTCCATCCCACCTGGTATCCCACTCCATCCCACCTGGCATCCCACTCCATCCCACCTGGTATCCCACTCCATCCCACCTGGTATCCCACTCCATCCCACCTGGTATCCCACTCCATCCCACCTGGCATCTCACTCCATCCCACCTGGTATCCCACTCCATCCCACCTGGTATCCCACTCCATCCCACCTGGTATCCCACTCCATCCCACCTGGTATCCCTATCTTGGGGTTTGAGATCCCACGGCTTTTCATATCCCTCTTGACACCTTCCATCCCTCTTGTGCGGCTGCCAATCCCATGGAACGTCGTATCCTGTGTGTGTGTGTGTGTGTGTGTGTGTGTGTGTGTGTGTGTGTGTGTGTGTGTGTGTGTGTGTGTGTGTGTGTGTGTATGTGTGTGTGTGTGTGTATGTGTGTGTGTGTGTGTGTGTGTGTGTGTGTGTGTGTGTGTGTGTGTGTGTGAGTGTTTGTGTGAGTGTGATTATGTGTATGTATGGGGATGTGTGTATGGGAGTATAAGTGTGTGTGTGTGAAAGTGCACCTTGTCTAGTTCTCATGTCTATGTTGCTTGGAGAATCATTACCACGACCATCACCACCCAAAATGACGTCATCGTCTAGACAATTGTTGTTGTTGTCGTCAGTTGTAGTTGATTTGTTATTGTTTCTGTTGTTGGTTGTAACATTATTATTATTACTATTATCATTTTCATCTTTATCTTCCTTCACTTCAGAATTATTGAGATCACCAAGACTACCATGATCATCATCAGCAACATAGGTGGATTCAAAACCATCATCATCACCATTAACCCCGTTGTTATTATTATTATTTACATTATTACTCCTACCACCATCATCATCAGCACCGGCCACCACAAATTGGTCTTGTAAAGCTTCAGCCGCAACTTGGTTATCCCACGCATCCTCATAGCAACCAGATGTCCTTTCTTCCCCCTGCTGCTGTTGTTGTTGTTGTTGTTGTTGTTGTTGTAGTAGATGAAGGTGTGGTTGTTGCGTCTGTAGTGGCGACAGTTTGAGTTGCAGAACTGCATTGTTGGCGGACACTACAGGATCATTATCATCATCGTCGTCGTTGTCGGAAGTGGCATAGAAGCTGTTGAAGGTGTCTTTGAAGGGTGCTGGTGCTGCCCGCATGTGGTCAGGACCTTGCATATCGGGTGGACATAATGTGATGAATATTAATGATGTGGGTGGAGACATTACATGAATATTAATGATGTGGGTGGAGACATTACATGAATATTAATGATGTGGGTGGAGATAATGTGATGAATATTAATGGTGTGGGTGGAGACATTACATGAATATTAATTATGTGGGTGGAGACATCACATGAATATAAATGATGTGGGTGGAGACATTACATGAACATTAATGATGTGGGTGGAGACTAGAGGTCGGACATGGACGATTTTTCATTCCCGGTCCCGTCCCGTTCCCGAAATTTGTTTTCCCGTCCCGTCCCGTTCCCGATGGGACATCAGAATTTTGATTCCCGTCCCGTCCCGTTCCCGAAATTTTTTTTCCCGTCCCGACCCATTCCCGAAAGCTTTTTGTTTTTTTATTCATTTTCGCTGCCGTTTTCACTGGTCCCAAACTTGCTAGTTCTAACATTTCTTAAAATTTATTATTTGAAAGTCAGAGAATATTTCTTTTAATAAAATAAAAAAAACACGATTTAAATTTCAAATATTTATTGAAATTAAAGTATTGAAGTTAGTCATTGTTTTTTGAGTAATTCAATCAAGTCTTTATTGCTTTTTACACGGGTTAAACCGTTAAGAGTTTCAGCTTTCAAATGAGATGATTTTGGGTCTGAAGTTAAACGACCACATATTGAAAAATTCCGTTTACAGCGAATATAACTTGCAGATATACTAAACAAAATTTTGGCTACTTCTTGTAGTATTTTAAAATTGCTCATTTTATGCCAATAAAATAAAACATCTTTATAATTTTCAATTTTTTGGGACGTAATTGTGAATATTTGTACAATTCATCCTCTTCTGAATTTTTTTCTTCGTTCATTATTACTAATTCTTCAAGAATGTTAGAAATATGTTTTTTGACAACGTTCTTATTCTCCAAAACTGCAAATATAAAATCATTCGTATAATTTGATAGTATAATAATTTTATTATAATTTTTACGTTATAAAAACAAACATAATAGGTCTAAATACCCATCATTTGTTTTTTCTCTGAACGGCACTGCAGCTTGGTCTGGCTGTACAAAATAGAATTAAATTTTCTCTAATGAAAGTCTTGGTATTTATTTCTTTTCTATCCCAAACTTTTTTCCTATTATTCTTTCATACTGGGGATGCAACAGACATGCTGCCATATGAATAAGATCAATGGCATCTTTTCTTTTGTCGAAAGGATCAACTGAGCAATCATTTTGAAATTAATCATTCAAATTCAAAGTATTAATTTATAAAATTAAAATAATATAACTGACCAGCTTGATTTCTTCTGAAAAGTTTTCATCATCACCCATTTGTTCTAATCTCTCTAGTCTTTGGACTCATCATAACAACTTCAAATGTAGTGTTGGAGATTTAGACATTGGCAATGGTGGCTTCGTTATACATTTCTATTGCATTTAATACTTATTTTAAGTACGGAGTATCGATGAAATAAAGATTTCCATACTTAGAAGTTTGCTAAAAAATCATTGTTAAAGAATCCAATCCCAATAACTTTTATTCCCGTTCCCGATTTGAAAGTTGATTCCCGTTCCCGTCTTTTCCCGTTCCCGATCTGAATTTTGATTCCCGTTCCCGTCCCGAAAACCTATTCCCGGTTCCCGACTTTTCCCGTCCCGAAATTAATTTTCATTCCCGTTCCCGCGGGAGTTCCGCGGGTACGGGTACGGTGTTTCACGACTTATGTCAAGTGAGTGGCGCTTCAGTTGCGTGCACGGGCGCTATACAAAACTGACATTTATTATTATTTTATTTACCCGCGGGTACCCGGTCCGACCTCTAGTGGAGACATCACATGAATATTAATGATGTGGGTGGAAACATTACATAAATATTAATTATGTGGGTGGAAACATTACATGAATATTAATGATGTGGGTGGAGACATTACATGAATATTAATGATGTAGATGGAGACCTTACATGAATATTAATGAGGTTGGGAGACATACTAATGAGTCTAGTGAATAAATAATGATTGTAATAATCCCCTGGCATACCATTGATGCCGTAAATTGGCTCTTTTAGCTCTGATTGTAGCAGTAGTTTCAGCTGTGTGTATCTGTGTGTTTGTATGTGTCTGTGTGTTTGCATATCTGTTCCTATGGGTTTATGTGCATTATCATCATCATCATCATCATCATCATCAGCAGCACCTTTCGTAGTCTTTGCTGCCGAACGACATGCGAGCTCTTTCATATTCCGACTCCAACCTCAGTGCAACCTCACTTAATATGCCTCCAATCTTGTGTGGGTGAGGGTGACTGTTGTTGCTGCTGCTGGCATCGTTGTTGTTGGAGAGTGTTGGTGCCTTGTTGATGTAGTGGTTCACTTGTTGCTGATCGTTGTTGTTGTTGTTGTTTGCATTGTTGTTGATGTTGTTGTTGTAGTAGTTGGCCTTGAGCACCTCACTGCGGGCGTATTGCAGGGCAGACAACACCTCGGAGAGGAATGCAGCGTTCTCTTTGTCGCGCTTCGAGACTTGATACCCCGTCGTCGAGGTCGAGGTGGCCTCAATCGACGTCGAGACGTGACCAGGATTCGTCATCTCTGGATGATTGTTGGCAGTTTCTTGATGAGTTTTTAACGTAATTTTTCTGAATACATTTAATCATTAAGTTAATTATTTGCTCTTCTGAAGTGATTCATTAATTATGATTGATTATAATATAATCATCGCCATCATCATCATCATGACTCACCAATAAGCCATCTTTTAATCTCCTCCCAGCACTGATCCTGGAACAACGCATTGTTTCTTCCACCATTCGCCACCTCCTCATTCTCATATATGTTTGTCTGCTTGCTTGTTTCTTCACTTTGCGTCTATATTTAATTATAATTACTTGAATGTAGTGAATTAGAAACATTTTTAGCTTATAAATTCATTTTGTTTTATTGATAAAAAACTATAGAAAGACTGACAAGAAAATTACTAGAGTGAATTTGTTGAAGAAAAAAATTTTACACAAATTTTAAAAACATTTTTGCAGTTACTTTTTTTGGACTACAGCTTTCTTTGTTTCCGAAATTACTGATATTATGCCTATTATGAAATTAGCTTCTGGCATTTCGCACCTACCTGCTTTTTCGTTAGATCCAGCACAGCGCCATCAGCCGCCTTGTATTCAAAATCATCACTTCTGAGAGAACATTCTCCAGAATTCAGCCAAGATGACGGAGGTCCAGGAAAGTCGTCTGCAATGGCGACTGCGTTTTCAACACTAGAGGTGGAAGAAACGGTGCTAGTTGTCGAAGGAATAACGGCAGTTTGTTCCCCTGACGGTGAAGACTGGAATTGTTTAAATAAATAGTGAGATGAAAACTTTATAAAACTCATTATTTTTGGCAAACGGCATATGTTACTTGTGCCGGTTGGTGCTGCTTGACTTGGAGGGTGATGGAGGAATCGATGATGGCGGACTGACGGATTCTGTCGCATTCAATGCGGGGACTAGAAGAAGCAGACGTCGATTTCTTGCTGCCGATGCCCAAATGTTTGAGCAGTTTCGCCATTTTTGAGTTGCAGTGTTGGAAAATATTAACTTAATTAAAAAACGATGTTTTAGTTATTTAAAATTTAAATTTTAAATTGTGCAATTTGCATATGATATACTTTTAAAGAAACTTAAATCGGCGAGAAATGAATATTAATGCAGGGAGGTTTAAAAGTGGCATCTTACAACAAATACATCTCTTCTTTAAAATACATCGAAAAATTCAACTTCATAAAACTTTATTAAAAAATTAAAGGAAACGCAAAAATGAATTTATATGCCGTTTTTAAGGCTTAAACATGGAGTTACATGGAGCAAATGACAGTTTTTAAAATTAAGTTATAATAAAAATCTATAAAAATTTACTGGTACCAGACCTTAATTATAAGACAAATTATAATTAAAAATATAATCAATTTGCTGTACATGAAACTAAACTCTTGTAATATACATTCAAGACATGAAATATATATTGGGTTAAGTAATTTAAATAAGTTGTATAAGTAAAATTATTTTAATTTCTATATAATTTCATGCTAAAATCCTATGTATAAGACGCATTATTGTGATGGGATTTAATAAATATAAATAATAAAATTCCAAATACTGTTATAAAACTGTCCAGCATCACCATAAACACAAGAGCATAATCTTCTTTTAAACATCTTCTTCTGCTTCTTCGTCACCATCTTCATCGTCATCCTCCTCATCATCCTCTTCGCCACTATGGTCAGCCATCTCTGACGCCTGATTGGGAAGAATTCAAGGTTATTTGAAGAATTAAGCACTTAATCAAAACGTGACTTTATTATAAATAGATCTATGTAGTAAAAAAACATTAGGCGCACTCATTACAAACCAAGTAGTATTGTAATGGGTTGGGCCAGATGTCGTCCTTGAAGGCCTCTCCCAACTCATCAACGCCGAGGAGGTCCTCTTGTGCCGAAAACCAGTTGAAGAACGTATCGCTCATTTCATCGTGCGGTCTCTTCTTCTTGCCGCCCTGCGCCGCAGCAGCGTCTGATCCACTTTTCGCGCCATTGGTCGTCTTCTTGGTGAGGTCTTTGCCGGGCTTCCAGGAAATGGTGGACGATTTGATGGTCGGTTCACCCGCCTCACCCATGTGGAATTCCTTGCTGAGAACCCTGTGGTGTGGTGTGGTGGATGTGAAAGATATTACTTTGGAAATATCAAGTTTGATTTGAAGAAAAATTAAATAAAGTTGATTAAACTAAAAAATATTATAAAATAAAAATTTAAACTAAATAAATAAAACGTTAAACAGGCTAAAAGAAATAAGAAGAAAAAATTATATATAAAAGTCAAACCCTATTCAAACATTTGAAATATCAAAAAAGAACAGACGTATTCTTGAAGAAGTCGTTCTCTGAGAAGTGGAAAAGGATCCTGTAGCCGCTCTTGATGTCGTCAAACTCGACCACCTCGATTTCCATCAAGTGTTGGAAGACCTCTTCGTCCTGTTCCGACAACAACGCTGACACCTGGTGAGTGGAAAGTGGATTTTGTTTGGGTTGACACGGGTGGTTGGAATGGGAAAAGAGGTTGGTACAGTGGTGTGTTAAGTGGCTTAAAGCAAACTTTTGTATTATGGGGTTAGTTTATGAATGTAAATTTAAATTATGGTATTTAGTATGCGTATATAATACACTAATAATTTATTTTTAAAAGTTTCATGGATTATAATGATTCTTTTTATTCTATTTAGACATAAATTCGATCCAAACCTGAGGGTGGTTGATGAGAACTGTGAACCAGAAGTTGGGGATGTTGGCGATGATCTCAGCCCTTTTCTTGAAGTGCGGCTGTCGCAACTTGTTGTATTTCTGCTCCACCTTGAATGCAAATGATACATTTTGAAAAATATACTACACGTCCTAATAAAATTTTTATAATAAATCAAATATCATTCGCTAACTAAATGTGTACATTTGGAACTTGAA
>OX030968.1:3374109-3404109 GCA_943735955.1 Piscicola geometra | reverse complement strand
TATATTACTATTATTATATTACTATTATTATATTACTATTATTATATTACTATTATTATATTACTATTATTATATTACTATTATTATATTCCTATTATTATATTACTATTATTATATTACTATTATTATATTACTATTATTATATTACTATTATTATATTACTATTATTATATTACTATTATTATATTACTATTATTATATTACTATTATTATATTACTATTATTATATTACTATTATTATATTACTATGAATATGCTTTCATTATTATACTAATATTATTTCAGTATTTTATTTAATTATCTTTTTTCAACAGTGTCTTTATTTTTGTTTTTCTGATCACTTTTCTTCCCTTCACATGCATTTTTTATTTCGGTCACTCTAAACTTTTTCCAATTAAAAGATCAATTTTACCCGAGAGCTTGGAGTAGAATGAGAACTGATGAGAACAGGATAAGGAGGGATAAGAGAATTGTTAGACAAATATTTGGCTTGCTTTCATTTTCATCATCATCATCATCATCGCCCATCATCTTTATCAACATCATCAATATTGTTAATATCATAATCATTTTTCATTATTATTATTATTATTATTATTATTATTATTATTATTAATATCATCATTTTCTTTATTACTATTATCAATAACATCATCATCATCATATTTATTGATATTTTAAATGATTATTCTAGGCTAATACCACTATAATATAGTATTCGATTTAATAATGATAGAACAAAAACAAACAAAATAATAATAATAACCATTATTGATTGTAATTAAAATTTATATAGCGCTATTTACTCGATAATTAAATGTGAAATTAAGTTCTTTGACGGTGAGTTCGTTGCACATGTGTGTACTTGCTGGAACCGACGGTGATGATGATGATGGTGGTGGCGATGATGATGATGATGCTGATGATGATGATGATGATGCTGATGATGATGATGATGATGATGATGATCGGATAGGCCGTCAAAGGAAGGGCGAACTTAGACAGCACTAGGTAAGACGTATTCGTCAAGTAATTTGCACGCAAGATAGTTTAATGATGATGATGATGGTGGTGATGATGATGATGATGGTGGTGATGATGTTGATGATGGTGGTGATGATGATGATGATGATGATGAGATTGATGATGATGATAATCATAATAACACTAATATTTAAAATAAAAATAGTAATAGTAACACTAATAAATGTAACAATAACAATAGTAATAGTATTTTATTGCTGAAACTGACGAAGAGGATTGGATCATAGTAGTCGTCCTAATATGATGTCTCTCTCTTTTATTTGCTGTTTTTCCTTTTTCATCCGTCCATCCACCTCCACCTCCCTCAACCATCCCACTTTTCCCACTCTCCCATCTTCTCTATATTTCCACCTCCACCCCCATCAGCCATCCACTCATTTTCTACTGTTCTCTCGTTCAGACTGGCCTTTTCATCCTTTTTAAGCGCCTAACATAGAAAGTCAGTCAGTGCGTTCATAATGGCGATGAGAAGTTAATTAATTGAATGGCAATTAAGAAGATTTTAATTGGGCTCATTATAGCGGAATTTGAATAGGATGGATAGTGATATGTAAAGAAAGCCATTTTTATTTGAAGGAAGGAAGAAAGGAAGGAAGGGAGGAAGGAAGGAAGGAAGGAAGGAAGGAAGGAAGGAAGGAAGGAAGAAAGGAAGGAAGGAAGGAAGGAAGGAAGGAAGGAAGGAAAGAAGGAAGGAAAGAAGGAAGGATGGAAGGAAGGAAAGAAGGAAGGAAGGAAAGAAGGAAGGAAGGAAGGAAAGAAGGAAAGATGGAAGAAAGGAAAGAAAAAAAGAAGGGAGAGAGGAGGGAAAGAAGGAAGGATGGAATGTATGCAGACTTCTTGTGTATGTATACATGTGTTTGTACTTATTTCAGTGCATCTTAGTAGTATGTGTGCACGTATGCGTGTGTATTTTTGTATGTGCTATACGGAAGTGCCTAAAACTCACACTCGAAGACACACACATTAAACACACCTCACATAGCAAATCCCAAAACTCTCAACGCTTCCTTCCTCCTTCACATGCAATTATACCACGGCAGATTGAGAAGGAAATCATGTTTAGCTCGGATCTCTTTGTGTCGCCATCATCATTATCATCATCAGCATCATCAGCATCATCATCAGCATCATCATCACCATCATCACCATCCTTTTTTATGACGTCATTTTTGGTCTTTTTCTTCATAATTGGGATGACTTCGTCAAACAGTGAAGGTGGGTTATATGTAAATATTTTTATTTTACTAATTAAAAATTAAATATTTTAATAAATAAATAAAATTATAATTTTTTAAACTATAATTTTTAGAATAAACTAAAATATTTTTAAATAATGCATTTAAAGAAATTAAAAATCGTTTTATGATCTAAGGTTTACTGAAATACAAAGAAAGAACAGATGACGTTAATAACCATACTGAATACACGGGTGGTAGTGGTGGTGGTGATGCTGATGATGATGGTTATGATGGTGCTGATGATGATGATGATGATGGTTATGATGGTGGTTATGAGGGGGGCGTTGAGGCTGGTGAGGGTAATGATCGAAAAATGGTTGCTGGTGGTCGTGACAAACACGTTGTTGTCGCCGAGAAGAAAGTGAAATGGGAAACTATGGGAAAGAAAGCACTTGAAATGAACAAAACCAACAACAACAAAAACAACACCAACAACAAAAAGAATAAAAAACCTCCAATTTCTCTAGTTCATTTATACAAAAAAAACAACAACAGCAACACCAAAAACAGAAATGAAAACCCTAGCAACAACAACAACACTAACAACATCAACATCAACATCAACAACATCAACATCAACAACAACAACATCAACAACACTAACAACACTAACAACATCAACAACAACAACATCAACAACAACAACATCAACAACACTAACAACATCAACATCAACATCAACAACATCAACATCAACAACAACAACATCAACAACACTAACAACACTAACAACATCAACAACAACAACATCAACAACAACAACATCAACAACACTAACAACATCAACATCAACAACAACAACATCAACATCAACAACCCCCTGTTATTAGTAGAAGCGCTAGAAGGCTCAAATGTCAACATGTGGTGTCCAGCCAGGAGCCCACCATCCTCCCCTGTCTTCTGCCAATGGAGGAAGGAAGGAGAACTCATCCACCAGGGATGGACGAGGTTAGGGATGGGTCAAACTTTATTTATTTATTTTTTTATGTTCGTATGATATTATAATATTATTATTTTATTATTATTATTAATATTTTACTGAAGCAATGCTATATCTGACCCCCATCATCACTACCGTCAACATCATCATCATCACTGCCCCAATCGTTACCACCATCACCGCCGATACCACTAGAAAAATCATCACCAAAATCATCACAAAAATCATCATCATCATCACTACTCTCCCACAAGGTTCAAGGTTAAAGGCTTGACCTTGAAGATTAATCAGGTCAGATCACATGACGCTGGTGATTACACGTGCATGGTTGTCAATGGTTACGGGCATCTCAGCATAGCAACGAGACTTGTGGTGGTTGCTAGGAAAGGTGGGTTGGTCGGTTGGGATTTTTTAAATGGCTGGGATTTTATGGGTTGGTTGGGATTAAAATCGATGCATAAACCGAAAAAAAGATAATAAAAAAGAAGAAATAAAAAAAATAAAATTTTAAAACAATATTTTTTCAAAAAAATAAAAACAGAAATATGAAAATTCTAAAAGGCTGTTTTTCAAACAATTTTGCTTTTAAAACCACTTGAAAATGATTTTTCTACTTAGTTGATAATAGAAGCGTTGTCATTTCAATGGTGGTGATAGCCAAGAGGTTTGAAGGACTTGGTTGGTGATTAGAATGTTGAGTAATTGAGTGATTAAGTAAATATGTAATTAATTATATTAGATAAGAATGTTGTAATTAAGTAAATATTTAATTAATTATATTAGATAAGAATGTTGTAATTAAGTAAATATTTAATTAATTAAATTAGATAAGAATGTTGTAGCTAATTAAATATGTAATTAATTAAATGAGATAAACACATTTTGAACTATCTAGTTGATTTTTAGAAAATAAAATAAAGAAACAAATAATATAAAGACATCTGAAAAAAGCTGCATGAATTATAATTAAAATTAAGCGTATATAATATAATCATAATTTTTATTTTGACCTAAAATATTTGGCTGAATAGTTAAGATCCCCTGCTCGGACCGAGGCATTTGGTCTCCTTTGATTTAATGGGAAGTTTTTATTTCTTCTATTTTATTATTTTTATATTCATTGTATCATTTTACTTATGTTATTATTTTATATATATTTTTATTGTTGTTATTACATTTTAATTTCTATCTTATTATTATTTGCATAATTTCATAATATAATTTGCATAATATTATCCTTTTATCATTAAATTATTTTTACAATTTAACATTTTATAATATTTTTATTTTTACGGAGTTTTTATTTTTATTATTTTATACCTTTGAGCTTATTTATGGTTTTTGTTGCAACGGGGCGGAAAGATAAGAGCGATAATGGAGTCGGTTTGGAGTGGCGGTAAAATGAAGCAGTGCGTTCCAGTTCATTTTTAGCGAAAAAAATAATAACTAATAAAATAAAATATTTATAAATATTTTGTTCAATGTCTTTATTTATTCTATTATTCTTATTTATAATAACATTTAATTGTCACAAAAACTCCACTGAAAATGAAACTAATAATGCCCTTTCCACTCCATTCAGGCATTTACTCCCCTCTTACCCACTCAACTCGCCAATTACATCTCGCCATCGCTCTTCAGAGTTTATCTGCGCTCCTATCTCCTCTCCCTTCCTTCTTTACTACCCTTGTAGTAGTGCGGGTTGTAGCCTATAATGAGGGTGGAATGATGGTGGTGGTGGTGGAGGGGGGGTCCACATTAAGGCAGACCCCCTTCACTACCAAAAAGTGGAGGGGTGTGGACCCCAAGACCCCCCAGGATCGCCGCCCATGCCAAAGTTTATAAATAAATAAACACTATTTACACAATTTTTTTAAACTTTAACTTAGTTCTTCTCCTTTCTTATCCTTAGAGCTCATACGAAGCGCTCACTTTATCTGCTTTCAAATCCACTCCGCCCCGTGTTAAGTATTTTTGAACTTGAGTTTCCATTGGTTTCTTTAACGTTTTAACTTGTCTAATTAATTTAAATTTACTTAAAAAAGATAGGGTTAATCATTTAATTTATTTTAAAATAAAATAAATAAACTAATTCATGTTTTACATACATATTTAGAAGCTTGTGTTTAAAAAATTACGAAAAAGTCTAATTAATGAATTATTGCAACTGAAATAACTTTTATTCAGTGGTAACCGATAAACTATCAGTATTCAACGGTTCAATCTACCCACTTCTCAGCCACTTAGAGACTGCTTAAGAGAACTACTCTCTGATATCGTGTCTTTTAATTCGAATTTTTCTTTTTACATTGGAGTTGCAATTTTATATTTTTAACTCATCAAAAATTAAAATCTTGCATCTATTTTTCTCACCCTCAACCCATCCACCACCACTCCATCACCAACAACCCATCCACCACCACTCCATCACCATCAACCCATCCACCACCACTCCATCACCATCAACCCATCCACCACCACTCCATCACCAACAACCCATCCACCCCACTCCATCCTCATCAACCCATCCACCACCACTTCATCATCAACAACCCATCCACCACCACTCCATCACCAACAACCCATCCACCACCACTCCATCATCAACAACCCATCCACCACCACTCCATCATCATCAACCCATTTTTGAAAAATCTTTCACACCTTTCCTAACACCATAACACCACTGTGAAGCCTTTGAACAAATTCTAGACATACTTTAACCTTGAGAAAAATCGACAATGTAAAATAGTATATACAATACTATATACAATACTATATACAATAACATATACAATACTATATACAATACTATATACAATACTATATACAATAACATATACAATACTATATACAATACTATATAAAATACTATATACAATACTATATACAATACTATATACAAAACTATATACAATACTATATAAAATACTATATAAAATTCGATATACAATACTATATACAATATTATATACAATACTATATACATTACAATATACAATACTATATACATTACTATATACAATACTATATACAATACTATATACAATACTATATACAATACTATATACAATACTATACATTACTATATACAATACTATATACATTACTATATACAATACTATATACAATACTATATACAATACTATATACATTACAATAAACAATACAATATACATTACTATATACAATACTATATACAATACTATATACAATACTATATACAATACTATATACAATACTATATACATTACTATATACAATACTATATACATTACTATTTACAATACTATATACAATACTATATACAATACTATATACAATACTTTATACAATACTATATACAATACAATAAAATATATACAATAAAATATACACAATAAAATAAAATGACGAATAATATAAAAAGTGGCGTAAAACCGGAAGAGCTTTAAGACCACATATACATAGATAGATCAATTCTTTAAATAAAAATAAAAGTCGACACAAAGATTCGCTTATAGACTTTTAAAATGTTAATTTTTATTTTCCATTTAGCACTTCAAAAAAAGTATGTTGAAAATAATAAACATTTTTTTAAAAGCAATAAAAATATTAATTATTTATATGCCACTATAATAACAATAATAATAACCAAGGCGGGAATATGGTTGGCGGAACTGAAGGGAATAAAGAAGAGACGACGATGATGATGATGATGAGCAAAAAGAAGATCAACAACAAAAAGCACAACAACAACAAAAATAACGATTACTACAACACGAGCAACTATACCAACAACAACAACAGCAACATCAACAACAACAAAGACCAGTTTCTTGTGTTACTTTTAGTTTTATTCGTCTTTATAGTTGTACCCTTCGTGCTGATCATCATCATCATTAGCACCCATTTGGCATTTTACCGGAAGGGTGGTGTAAAGGATGGAAGGAATGAACTGAAGAAAGAAGAGTGTTGTGAAAGAGGAAAGACCGATTTGATTGGTTGTGGAGAAGGGATGGATTTGATTGGTTGTGGAGGAGGGATGGATTTGATTGGTTGTGGAGGAGAGAAGATGGATGTGATTGGTTGTGGAGGAGGGATGGATTTGATTGGTTGTGGAGAAAGGATGGATTTGATTGGTTGTGGAAGAGAGAAGATGGATGTGATTGGTTGTGGAGGAGGGAAGATGGATTTGATTGGTTGTGGAGGAGGGAAGATGGATGTGATTGGTTGTGGAGAAGACAAAGTTGAAAGACCCTTTGCATTCGTGAGACTGAAAGACTGTAAGGAACAGGGGATGAACTCAACAACAAAAAATAACACAAACAAATCAACAACCAAACCAATAACAACAAATAACACAACAACAACTAACACAACAACAGCAACAACTAACAAAGCAACCAGAACCACTACAGGCGTCTGCACTCGTTTCTCCAGAGATGCTGAGCAGAGGTTATTGCGTGTGTGATTGCAGGTGATGGAGGGTAATTAGAAGTCGTATTGCCTGATTGGAGCATATTCAGGTAAAAATCAACTGTAAAATAACTGTTACTCACCTGCTAGTTACCCGTGTTATTATTATTACCTGTTACTTACCTATTATCTAACAATTACTTATCTGTTAACTAACCGTTACTTATCTGTTAATAAACAGTTACTTATCTGTTAATAAACAGTTACTTATCTGTTAATTAACCCTCACTTACCTGTAAACTAACGATTACCCACCTGTTATTTAACCCTTACCTTTTAAATAACCTTCACTTATCTGTTACTTAGAATCGTTACACAAAAGTCTAACAACCACAAAATCCTTTGAGGGTTTGGTCGTTTACAATGAAGAACACTTCATTTTTGTAAATAAAATAAAGACGAATTATTGGAAAATTAGTGAAACTAAAGAATTAAAGAATTGTTCTTTTATCGCTTTTCACTATAAAACTGTTAGGACTTTTTGCTTCACAAAATGGCAAAATAATCAAAAACTATAAATACAATTCATCTCATTATTAATTCATTGAGTAATAAATAAATAAATAGTAAAATTTCTGAAGCGCTAAATATTAATTTTAAATCTTTTAATCTTTTGGTGACATTTGATTGAGTCGAGATTTGATCAAATCTAACACATCCAGTGGGTTGGTCTGGTGGTGATGTTGATAGGTTGATGATGGTTCTTGTGATGATGACGTTGATATTAATTATTATTATTATCAATCCAATAATTAAGACAAAGATATAACATATAATTTTATTATATACAAATATTTTCCAATACTAAATACAATTAAAAGCCCCCCACCTGCAATACATGCAGCCCATTGGTTGTCATGACAACCAGTTGATCTGACAAATCAGAAGAGAGATTGACGCAATCGAGGGCCATGATTGGCTGGTTGAAGTGCTTGCTGGCCACCAATGAAAAGCTCAAGTTTGGAGGCACCTTATTGGTCGCCTTTTCATCGCAATGCGAATCATCATCATCATCATCAGCAGCAGCAGCAGCAGCAGTATTTTTATTTTGTGTTTTCATTTCTTTTTCATCATCACCATCATTATCATTACCACCATCATCATCACCACCACCAATGTTAGAGTTTGTCTTAAACTCAATATTCAATGAACGGTTATAGTCACATGGCGTTGCGAACGAAGCCTTCCTATTGGTCAACGGATCGACACCTGATTGGTCGGTTGAAACGAGCTGGTTGGCTGATTGGCTCCTATTTTGGTCGCTGCAGTTGCTGTTGTTGAAGCTGCTATCACTGTTGCTACGAGTGTTGTTGTTGTTGTTGTTGGAGTCTTTGTTGTTGTTATTGTTGTTGTTGTTGTTGTAAAGGCACTTGTTATGATTATTGTTGTTTTTGTTTACTGGAATGCCTGGTAGACTGACGTCACAGGGATTGTGTTTGTAAACAAGCAGTTCCTGAAGGTGGTGTGTTGAGGCGTTGAATAATTAATTATTATAATTAATTATCATTATTATTGTTGCTTAGTATTCCCTACTCTCCCCTCAATTACCCACCTTCCCTACACCACCCAGCCACCATCTACCTATCCACCCACCCAGCCACCACCTACCCACCTTCTCCCCCACCCAGCCACCACCTACTCACCTTCTCTCCCACCCAGCCACCACCTACCCACCTTCTCTCCCACCCAGCCACCATCTACCTTCCCTACACCACCCAGCCACCATCTACCTTCCCTACACCACCCAGCCACCATCTACCTTCCCTACACCACCCAGCCACCATCTACCTTCCCTACACCACCCAGCCACCATCTACCCACCTTCTCCCCCACCCAGCCACCACCTACTCACCTTCTCTCCCACCCAGCCACCACCTACCCACCTTCTCCCCCACCCAGCCACCACCTACTCACCTTCTCTCCCACCCAGCCACCACCTACCCACCTTCTCCCCCACCCTATCCACCCATCCACCCACCCTATCCACTCACCCACCCACCTGTCCATACGTTCCCAACAGCACCTCCATGCACCCATCCATATCCACATCCATCACCAAACTGCACAGCACGCAATCAAACTCGGCACTGTCTTCAAGGACGCATGGTGTTTTGGTGGAGGAGGAGGAAGAGGAGAAGGAGGAGGAGGAAGAGGAGGAAGAAGAAGAGGAAAAGATTGATGGAAGAATGATGGATGGATGGAAGGAGTTGGTGATGAGGAGGTTGTATTGGCTGGTGGTGGTGGTGGTGGTGTAGTCGCCGTTGTCGATTGTGGGTGTAGTTGTTGCTGCTGTTGCATTAGTGTCGAAGGTTGTTGTTGTTGTTGCAGTGGGATCGAGAGTTGTTGTTGTTATTGTTGCAGGCGACTGTGTAGAAGGAGATCCATTTTGAATGCTTGTTGCAGTGTTGTCAGAGATTGTTGTTGTTGTTGTTGTTGTAAGAGTAGTAACTGTTGTTGAGGTTGATGTGGTTTTTGTAGCAGAAGTAGTGGATGTTGTAGTTGGACTCTCACCACCATTGCTACCAGTTAGCCTTAAAATACCATCATCATCTTCACCCCTATCCTCATTATTATTATTATTATCATTGTAATCATTTTTATTATTATTATTATTGTAACCATTATTACCATCCTTACTTGTGTTATTATCATTACCATGATCATCATTATCATCATCATCATCTGCATCCCTATTATCATTATGAGTCGTGAAGAGTTGCAGGGAGGTGATGATGCCATCGTAGCTTTCTTGAAAACTTCTCAGCACCACTGACGATGGTTGAGACAATGAACCTCATTAATTAAATTAACACTAGGTTAATGAGTAATTAATTAAGCTAGCACTAGGTTAATGTGTAATTAATAGGTTAATGACGATTCATTAAGTTAACAGTAATTTAATGACGATTCACTGAATTAACATTATGTTAATTTCAAATCATTTAATTTAACATTATGTTAATTTCAAATCATTTAATTTAACATTATGTTAATTTCAAATCATTTAATTTAACATTATGTTAATTAGCTATTAATTAAATTAACTCTAAGTTAATGGACAATTACTTAAATAAAAGATGAATAAATTAGCTAGTAGGGACTAATGGTGAAGCCGATGAAGCTGGAAAGGATGATGATGATGATCATAGTGATGATGGTGATAGTGATGATGATAATGGTGATGATGATGATGATACAAACAATTTTGACGGGAATCGACAAGGAACGCATAAACACTTCCTTCCTTCGTTCCCACTGCTGTCATCCTCAGACGGCGTTTTGGCCTCAGTATGTGTATGCTAGTGGCTCTGTGGTGGTGGTAGTAGTAGTAATAGTAGTAGTAGTAGTAGTAGTAGTAGTAGTAGTAGTAGTAGTAGTAGTAGTAGTAGTAGTAGTAGTAGTAGTAGTAGTGGTAGTAGTAGTAGTAGAAGTAGTAGTAGTAGTAGTAGTAGTAGTAGTAGTAGTAGTAGTAGTAGTAGTAGTAGTAGTAGTAGTAGTAGTGATAGTATTAGTAGAATTTGAAATATAATTGTCTAATTAATATAAGAAAGATCATCATCATCATCACCACCACTTACATTCCATGTATGAGTTTGAATTCGGGAAAGGTATCCGGTGCATCCACCTCCCCATACCCCCTCTCCCCCTGGACCAGTGAATGAGTTTGTTAAAAGAAAAAAAGAAAGATAAGAAATAGAAAATAGTATATAAAATAAAATTAACAAAAATTAAGTTAATTTAGCTATATTAAAAAATATATGGCAATATTAATAATGAATGAATGAATAATAATAATAAATATTAAAAATTTAATAATTTTTTTAAATTATGGAAAACCTTCTCATCTATCTGTCTCTTGAATACATGTATCACTCCATCACCTCCGGAGAGAAGAAACACATTCTCTCCATCATCATTATCATCACCACCTCCAGCATCACTACCATCATCATTACCACCTCCACCAGCAGTATCATCATCAACACCCACAACATCATCATTATCACCACTGCCACCGGCATCATCACTATCATGACTAGCAGGTAACTCGGTGTGGTAGAGAATGTATGGAAGGAAGGAAAGCGGAATCACTTGAATGCTTTCGGGTACATCTAGATTTAATTGAGTGATTTAATTGCTTTGATTAATCTAAGTAACAGGTGATAATTGCTTTGATTAATCTAATTAACAGGTGATAATTGGTTCGATTAATCTAATTAACAGGTGATAATTGGTTTGATTAATCTAATTAACAGTCGATAATTGGTTTGGTAGCTCAATATTGTCAAAAACCATCTCACAGCTCGTCAACTTATCTTTCCAAGAAGGATGTTTTCCATCTACTTTCAAAGCAGTCCAAATTACACCAATATTAAAGAAAGCCAACCTCGACACAACCAATCCAGCAAATTATCCACCTATTTCCAACCTGTCCACCATATCAAAAATTATGGAAAGGGCCGTATTAAAACAACTACAACCTCACATCACCTCCAATCCAAACTATCCCAGTCACCAATCAGCCTATAGACCTTACCACTCTACAGAAACAGCCCTTATCCATCTAACTGACCACATTTTCAACGGATGCGACTCAAAAAATACCACCCTCCTCGCATCACTCGACCTATCAGCAGCCTTCGACACCATCAGCCATTCCATCCTCATCGACAGACTTCATAAAGAATTTGGAGTTGATGGAACAGCTTTAAACTGGCTGTCATCTTATTTAGAAAATAGACATTATCAAGTTAAATTAGGTACACACATCTCATCACCAACCAATATACAACACGGCGTTCCTCAAGGCTCTGTTCTTGGACCGCTTCTTTTCACCACATACATCTCACCTATCTCAAATATAGTCAACCAATTCAACATAACCTACCATAAATATGCTGATGATATACAACTTCTTCAATTCATCACACCTATTACATCCAACCAAGCTACTAGTAACCTCACATCTTGCATGCAAACCATGGAAACTTGGTTTCTCAATAACTATCTCCAGTTTAACACCACTAAATCAGAAATAATAAAACTAGCCACCCCTTATCAATTAAATAGTTTAAACACAATATCATCTGTCAACATCAACTCAGATAAAATCCCCATCAAAAACACTTTCAAAATACTCGGAGTCACCCTAGACAGCAAACTCACTTTCAAAAACCACATCACATCTATCATCCAATCATCACACTATCATCTCAAAGCAATCAAACACATACGCCCATTCATTACTACTGATCTCTCCGCCTCACTTTCCCGATGTCTAATACTAAGCAGACTTGACTACTGTAACTCGCTATTATATAATATCACCAATCAAGAAAGAAATCGTCTACAATCAGTTTTAAACAAGGCGGCTAGAATCACACTCAACTGTGATTACCCAAGCCATCACCTTGTTCAATCATCAAAGGAAAATCTTATAAAACTCCACTGGCTTCCTATAGACTTTCGAATATCCTTTAAAATAGCCATCACCACATTCAAAATTCTTCAAACCTCAATACCGTCATTTCTCAGCAAACTCATAACTAAAAAAAACATCAAACAAACGACTGCGTTCATCTTCATCTCTTCTCCTCAACCAAGAATCCACTACAAACAACATCTCAAAAAGAGCTTTCCGTCACGCAGCTCCAACAACTTGGAATGCCCTTCCACCTGCACTTCGAAGCATCAACCAATTTTCGACTTTCAAAGCCAAACTGAAAACTCATTACTTTAACTTAGCCTATCATTCTTAATAATTACTCCATGCTACTCTTTGCTCTCCTTTTCATAACATTACTATTATAATTATTTTTATTTCTTTATTGCATTACGACGCAGTGAAAACGCTTCAGTTGCGTGCCCGGGCGCTATACAAAAATGACAATTATTATTTATTATTATTGATCGATGAATTTAACTGGTTAAATTGATTTATTTAAGAGGTGTTAATTGTTAATTATAAAGAGTGTTTGGAAGACCCAAAGAAACGAGGGTAACTATAACTGCGTTATTAATAAAACTAGAGTGAGGTCGGAAATGATCATTATAACGTTCTTAGTATAAACGGAAAAAAAGCTTATATAATGAGGATTAAAAAAAGAATTAAAAAATATAAATATAATAATAATAATTATAATAATGAATAATAATAGCAGTAGTATAAATAGCGGGAAGGTAGTAGTACTGGCAATGAGTTGTTCCGATCCGGATGGACAAGACGGCAAGATGCAGATGTTCAACTGGTGCTCCTTGCCACCCTGTTGTTGTTGTTGTTGTGAGGTTTTGTTGTGATTTTTGTTGTAGAGATATTAAATATATTTCTTCAGAAATATTTAAAAAAATTTGTTTCCATTGTGGAGTAGTATGGTAGAAATAGGACTACCAACAGCAACACCCCCACCACCAACACAACAACACCATCACAACCCAACCACCAAAATCACCACCAACAACAACAACAACACCACCAACACCAACAACACCTTTGTCTTGGTAAGAGTGATACCCAAGACTAGCTGATCCTTCCTCATGAAGGAATCCATTGACACGATGTCGTAATCTGCATCAAGTGGTGGTTGGGGATTTTTATGGGATTTTTGAGATGATTGTAGTTAATTGGTACTAAATGAATTCACTTTTATCAATTAACCTATTTAATATTATATTAACATTATTCTAAGAAATTAATTTATTTGTATTAATAATCTATTTATTATAACCAACCTATTTATTTATTCAAATCAACACACTTATTTATTATGATAAACCAATTTATCCATAATTAATAGCCAATTTACCCATTATTATCAGCTAATTTACCCATTATTATCAGCTAATTTACCCATTATTATCAGCTAATTTACCCATTATTATCAACAAATTTATTATAATGATCAACCATTTCAATTATCAATATCATCCAATCAGTTATCAACTAATTAATTATCAATATCATCCAATCAGTTAACAACTAATTAATTATGCAATTATCCTCCAAAACCCGATCTTTTTTCTTCTGGCACCTTGATGGTGGAAGGAGATGAGGGTCGACTTGGGGTGGTTTTGGTGGAAGGCGAGTTGCAAGATTCCCTCCTGGCACTTCGACTCCAACGATGAAGCCAACACCATGCTGTGTCCTGGAGGGTGGTGGTGGTGGGTGGGTGTTGGAGTGCCATCATCATCATCATCATCATCATCATCATCATGATATTCAGCATCTGCATCATCAACATGCTCATCATATGCATCATCATATGCATCATCATCATCATCATGTTCATCATCATTACCATTACTTTCTTCATCCTCAATATCTTCCTCTAATTTTATCAAATTTTGAAAAGATTTATTGCTTAGGAACACATTTGGCTTATACCCCATTAAAAATATAATATTTAACCTTTAAATTGTGATGATATAAATAAAAATTAATAATTTCTAATCGTATTAATTATATAAATTTTGTTAATTAATAATTAATCTTGCCTAAAAAATTTAGACTCTTTGAGAGTTCCTTACCAGAAGGAGTGGTTGCCTTGGTGAGAGTGTAGACATTCGTCTGCGTTTCAAAATGACTGAAATGCAATTCCTGCAAACCGAACATTCTGAAACAGAAACAGAAAAGATTTGTGAATTTTCTATAAAAAGTGAACTTAAAATAGTAAGTTGAATGAAAATCTAAAAGTGCATCGAAGCGAATAAAATTGACATTTTAAACCTTGTTAATAATTGTAAAACAAAAAAAATTGAATGAAGAACTTTGAATGAAAAATTAAATTTAAAATATACATCTTTAATGTAAAATACAAGATTCTTCGGATACCCATAATGTTTAGACACCATTATCTTTCGAAAAACTAACTTTTTAGCTTTTAGTTTATAAATCAAATTTTTGAAAAAATATTTGAAAATGCTAAAGCAAGTCGAAAACCGTCTACTAGCAACGTTTAGAATACTAAATGCAAAATCTTTTAGAACTGTAAAATAAAAAAGTATTTTATGTTTTAAAAAGATTTTTTGTGACCGTTTCAATGTGATGCTGGAGTTAGAAAAAAAGTCAATATAACCTTTATTTTGAATTTATACATCTAAACCGATGAAAACTTATATCTGAATATTTTATATAATTATTTTATATTTTATAAAATTATATGGGGAATCTGTTTATTTATGCAAAAAACACGCAAAGTTTCTTTTTTTGAATCTCTGTGTAAGTAGTTTGCAGACAATACAATTTTATTTCATTGATTTCTGTTTCATTTAAAAATTCATCGATTCGGCTGTATCTTCCAAGACTGAATGGTCAAAAGCTGAACCGTCTTAGACTAAATCATTCGAGACTTAGTTGTCCGCATAACATCCCACCATAAACCCATCTATCCAACTCTAATCCTCAACGCATCTTATCCATCCACCCATCGAATGCATTCACCACCCACCCATCCCAATTATCAACCCACCTATCACACATATCCAACTATCCCATCCCAATTATTCATCCACTCATTCTACGTATCTACCCAACCATCCAACTCATCCCATCTTTCTAACCACCTAACCCACGTGAATTGCAGTCGATTCACCCCTTAACCGATTCACCTCATAACCGATTCACCCCTTAACCGATTCACCTCATAACCGATTCACCCCATAACCGATTCACCCCTCAACCGATTCACCCCTTAAAATAGTTAAAAACGGACTTTTTAAATATAAAATAAAATTGTAAATATAAAATAAAATTATAAATATAAAATAAAATTGTAAATATAAAATAAAATTGTAAATATAAATTAAATTTGTAAATATAAAATAAAATTGTAAATATAAAATAAAATTGTAAATATAAAATGAAAGTTTAAATATAAAATAAAATTTTAAATATAAAATAATATATTAAATTCAAAATACTTTATCAAAACAAAATATTGAATAAAAAATAAATTATTCAACACAAAATAAATTACTAAATGGACAATCGCCTGTTTATTTACTAAAATCAGCTGGTGTATGTACGACAGAATAAAAATAACAATAACTAAAGGCGGCCATATTATTTTTATTATTTCGGCAACTATTTGATGCGAGATATATCGTTAAATGAACAATAATTATGGCTTATTTATTTTTAGAAAATTATTATAACCTAAATAAAAAAGATAGAAACAATCAAAGTAGAAAAAAACTTCCATCGTCATCATCATCATCTCCTGTTTTTTTTTTAAACAGGCCAACTTTTCCTCTCCCGAGGGTGGGGCCTGCCTGAAAAGTCTCAATCTCTCTCTCCACTCCTTTCTATCATGGGCATCAGTGCTGCGTGCCCCCAGGTATTTGAGGTCTTTCTGTACCACCTCTTCCCACGTCTTCTTTGGCCTGCCAGGTCGTTTCGTTCCAGAAACCTCCATTCTTCTAACCTTGTTGATCCATCCACCACCACGTTCCACATGCCCAAACCACCTCATTCTTCTCGTTTGCAGTACAGCACCAATATCCTGGATTCCCATTATTTTTTGGAGCTCATCTGAACTGATGAGATCTTTTGATTTGATGTTGCACATCCAACGGATCATGGCCCGGTCGTTGCGTTGAAGGCGGTTGATTGTTTCTGCGGTGACAGCCCAAGTCTCAGAGGCGTGTAACATTGTACTCCTCACACATGAGGTGTACACACGACTTCTGGTTGGAAGTGGAAGGTGTCTGTTTGTCAGTATAGGAAGAAGTTGACGAAATTTTCCCCACGCACACTTGCATCGGGTTATGGCAGCATCCTCACAGCCTCTACCTGCAGACAGCATGTCACCTAAGTAGCAGAATTAAGGAACGACTTCAAGTTTGTCTTCATCAACAAGAACTTCCACAATTGGTCTTCCGTCTATCGGTCGAGCTGTGCCTTGACAACGGGCACACTTGTAATTTGGGTCTGAGCGGAGGGAGCCTTTAATGCCTGAGCATCTCTTGTGCACCCAGGATGAGCAACCGCTGCATAGAATGGAGTTTTTGCCCGTTCCTTTAAGGCAGACTGCACATGGGTACTTTCCCGATTTCTTGGTCAGCTCTAGATTCGCACCAGATACTAAAACTTTCGTTTTTCCCATATTAACCCATTAACGCATGACTCAAAGGAATTAATTAATTTTTTAACATTTTATTGAAAACCCGATTCTAACAAATAAAATCAAAAAATTAGTCTGAAATATTTTATACAAAAAAAGTTATGATGAAAATAAAAAATGTCCTTAAAAAAGGACGCTATGCATTGCTACCGACGGTAATCACGATTCGTGGTAGATGCTGAAGCACTCCAAATGTAAAGCTACATTACATTTAAGGCATTTCTTTTGCACTTTCTTTCCACATTGCTTGAATCTTTTTTGCCCATCTCCAATTTGACTAATAAAATGATCTTATTAGTTTGGATACCACCGATCCACCAAGGCCTAAATCGCTGTTGCAATCTTCCGATGCTCCTTGATATGGGTTTACCAAATAACCAAGCCTATTATTTAGACGCCAAACTGTATTCCCAAACCTTATAGGTTTCCCTCTGATAAGTTCTTTTGATGAATGCCTCCCATAATATGACACGATTGATTCATCAATTGCCAAATGACATTCTTTGGGCTAAAATTTGTAAAATCTGTCATTCATAGCATCAAATAATGGACGCACTTTGGCCATTCTGTCTAATTTATTAGTTTTCTCATTGTCATTGCAATGAAAATATCTTAATAATTATTCAAATCTGTTGACAGTTATAGCATTGCTTACAGCTAGATTGTGTCCATGGTCGCTTTGTTCGCAATACATCCTGCGGTTTGCCATAGGAACATAGTCTCTTGATTTTGAGGGTAGAGCGCTATAGAAATTTATTTGATTGATTGCCTGAAAGAATGAGTATAGGCTATAATTATGCTTTCAGGTTTGCTCCTTTAGCAAACCGCAGGATTTACTGCGAACAAAGCGACCATGGACACAATCTAGCTATACTGTATAGTTATCAACTTGATGACTGTTACATAAAAAAATTAATTAAACAATGTGAGGAAAGACATGTTTTCAAATTTTGATTTGTCGTGTGAACTGTTAGAACTGTATCTGCTGAGAAGAAATCATTGTCATCTTCCAAAATACTAAGGACTTCATGAAGAGCGAATCTGAAAATAATTGTTTTTACCATCAGTATTACTGCATAGTGTCCTTAAAAAAGGACACTCAATAAAACACAGTTTTTGGAAATAATATTACATGTAAAATAAAATTTATTTTAAATAAAGATATAAGAATGAATAACAATGAAATATTATTATACATTATGAATGGTAGACATTAAATAAAATTATAACTAACTTTTTTTCATGAGCCATGACAAAAACACAAAAAATTTAGTTATCGCCTTGAAAAATCAGAATATCGAAACAATCTATCAATTTCAAATCACAAAAAAATTTTTAACAAAGACTTCAGTTTATATAGGACAGGATTAGCTGCAAAGATAATAAATATAATCAAGATAACTATTATTAAAAAAACTTTTTATTGCTGTCCTTAAAAAAGGACAGTATGCGTTAATGGGTTAACTTTTAAGCCCTTTTTCTCCATTCCATTCTTCCATATCTCGACCTTAAGAAGCAGCTCGTCCAGTGATTCAGCTATGGCTACAAAGTCATCTGCGTACAACAGCTTCCATGGACATCCAGTGCGAAACTCTATAGATAACGCTTCTAGCACGATGATGAATAATAGAGGGCTTAGGACCGAACCTTGATGCACCCCGACACCCACTTCGAACTTCTCACTGAAAGCTTCACCAACCCTTACCTTGCTTTTCACCTCCGACTGCACCACTCTTACCAGCCACTCCTCGATACCGAGTTTACGTAATGTCCACCATATCACCTTCCTTGGGACACGGTCAAACGCCTTCTCAAGGTCGACGAAAGCTAAATAGAGTGGTTTGTTGGCAGCCTGGTACTTTTCCTGGATCTGACGGATGATGAAGATGGCATCTGTTGTTCCACGCCCTGGCATGAAGCCAAACTGCATCTCGTCAATCTTCGCACGGATCCTGATCAGGTCTTCTATCACGCGCTCCAGTACTTTGAGTACTTGCTCTATCAGCTTCAAGCCCCTGTAGTTGTTCCTGTCGAGAGCATCTCCTTTCCCCTTGTAGAGGTTCACAATGAAACTCTTTTTCCATTCAGTGGGAATCTTATCTTCTGAGATGATGCACTCATCAAGATCACGTACTAGGATGACACCCTGTAGACCAGCAGACTTGAGCATCTCAGCAACAATGCCCAAGTCTGCTGGTCTACAGGGTGCCATCCTAGTACGTGATCTTGCTGAGTGCATCATAGAATATATTTAGAATTATTAATTAGATTACAATTTTATTTTAAAATTTAACCTCTAAATAATTATGTTTAGTTTGAAAATTCTAGTATTTAAAAAAAATTAGTATAAATTAGAATTTTAAATATTAAAAAACTTCAGGTTAAGATAGACCCTCATTACTTGTGTGAATTCGCAAATTCTAGTTTGGTACAAATAGCTAAAAAATAGTCCTATTTCGCATGCGCAATGAAAGTTTGGACGGGAGACCGAATTTGGATGAAACATATTGATTTAGAAAACCCACCTGGTGTTTTCCTTCAATACACAACATTTGGAAGTTAAATAAAATCGCCTTTATAGACCAGCTGTTGAGTAATTTATTGACGAATGTTTATAACATTATATAACATTATATAAAATTATAATGTTTAAACGTATGTATTTTTATCTGGATAAAATACCTTATATTATTTATTAAATAAAAGTTCGGGATTCGGTAGATGGAATAAAAAAAAGCCTTCAACTGGTAGTGAGTATAAATGCAGTTAAAAATAGTTTTAAAAAACCTCTTTAAACGCCAAAACTCATTGATAACTCTATAGTGTTAATGCCATATTTTATTAATAAATCCAAAAAAATTGGAAAAAAATTTATTAATGATTAATCGGAGCAAGCTAAAACAAAATAACCGCAAGTTATAGAATTCAAGCAAAGTCTACTCCAGCCAGACAGTTTTTTTCGTTGGCTTAGTCATCTTAGGCACAAAGACCAGTCAAGTGGTTGTAACTGGAAGGCAATGGGCACTTCATGCATTTTTCTGCTGCTATGTTCTCGTAGGGCTTTTTGAATTTTCTAGATTTTTCTCCTTCGCTCACGGCTTTGTGTGTTTTGAACAATGAATAATTTGAAGTGAAAGGAAGAAAGCTCATCGAAAATGATGGTGCAAAAAAAGAATGAAAAAATGAAGACAACTTACAATTCTTTGAAATAGCACACCAACTTGTAACCCTTTTTTATTTAAGGAGCTTTTGATTTGATTTTTTGAATCCACCTCTCCCTCCTATACACTTTGGTGAATACAATAGGTTCATTATCAAGTAGGGATCAGCACATCTTCCATGGAAGCTCTTTCCGAGAACAAAAGAGTCTTTGTTTTCCAAACATGTTCTAACTACCCCTTCAAACATCATGTCTTTTTATGAAAATATCCAGTTATCTTTATAGGATATGGACTATGGCGAATGCAACAACATGAAAAGGCACCCTAGAACGAAATAATATTTTTGATACGCCATGTCTTTTTTTAAATGTTAACAACGGCGTTATAGGGTCAGAAAAGATGTTCCGGTTGATCACGCTGAAAGCTTGAGAGTGATCGAAGCTCATCGGTGATGGTACGGGCGTCTCTCAATGAAACTGTCTTCCACAGAAATCATTGGAGTTATATTGAAAAGAGGAGAAAAAAGTATGCTAATTTTATCAGCTATCACTACATTCAAATACTAAACTACTGTTTTTTTTTGTTTTTACACACAGACATCCAAGCACACACAACACTGTTTCACAAACAAAAGTTTGAACAGGCGATTGATTCAGGCTTCTTCGTTCATCTCAAGTGTGAGATGTTCTTTGTGAGGCCAGATGTGCTCTTGCTAGTTTTAACTAACACTGCAGTTAATACTGCGGTTTACACAATAGCGTATACTGAAAATAAAACAACATCTAATGCAACAGCCCATACTAAAACTTACAACAACTAGGATGAAAATTCCAGTTCGCTTTCCTGCTTAGAAATTCCGACTCAAACGTCCATAAAGCACTTCCAGAGCTCCACGTGCGTCTGATTTATCTAGCGCAATCGCCATGATCACATGCTATCACGCATTTGCGAGTAAAGCGCTTCATCACTTCTTAACACGTGACCCTGTAATTGAGACCATGTGGTTGTCAGATGTTGTGGTTGTCAGATGTAGTGGTTGTGTTGGGTAGGGCTGCTAATGAGATAATAGGCTTCAAGTATTTAACCATGGATTATAGATTTAATTGCTAAGTAAATGAAAGTATTAAAAAATATTTGATTAAATAATGGTGGTTGAGGAAGTATATGATTTTCTTAACAAAGGTGATAAACTTGCCCTATAATAACACCCTTGCCACCACGCAGTGCTTTACGAGGTGGCGTGGAGCTCACCTGCTGCCTTCCTCCATCTTTCCTTTTTTTTCGCAATATCAGATTTCAATATTTGTTATGCTTTCTTGAAAGGGAAGGCTTCATGCAATTTGTACGAGCAAGAGTTCAATAAAAAAGACTCGTGCAGTGCGCAAGGTTTGAAAACGATTCACAAAGCTTTTGGAGAATAAAAAAGGTTTTCGAGGCTTTATAATTTACTTTTAACTTTAATTTAAAACTATAAAAACTCTCTTAAAACCTTTCAGTCGTAAACTTAAATACAGACGTTCTTTCAAAGGGCATTCCTTGTTCTTCGAAATGTCACCGAGAAGCGACTCAATGCAAAAGTCCTCTAAGTAAAGTCGTTCAATTCAAACTCTTGAACCCGAACAAACATTAAACGCTTTAAAGCTCCATTAACAATTATTTAGAGACGACATTAAAGTAGAAATTTTACATTCTTTTGAAATACGACATTTACTGAACCTCAAATGAATTTTTTTTATGTTTCCAAATTTTTAATCGCTTTTTCTTCGAAGCAGCCAAAAACCTTTCATAAACAATATACTTTTTTTTGAAAACCTATATCAAAAAATATTAATAATTAAATGCGAAATTCAAACTTAAAGGGGACAACACAAGAAAGAGAGAATTCGGAGAGTCTGGCGGTCTTAAATAGCACCATGTCGCACCAAAATCTGCGTCTATCGATCTTTAATCTTCATTCAAAACACTTGTAGACTTCAATTAAAACAGCATTGATACATAGTCATTAGAGCGGATTTTAAATTCAAATGAGAAGCGGGGGAAGTTCGTATAACTCCTGATCAAAAGTTGTTCATAAAAGAATTTTAACATATAAAAGTCGATTTGTTTAACTGTTGTATGACCTGATGTTTGAATGCGCGTTAGTAGAAATGATCTAAAAAAAGTGTTTTAGCAACAAAACGGATAGAATAAACAAGTTTTAAGGGCAATTTTGTTACAATTTCAAAAACTTTCAACACAGAATCAGTGGAGTGTGGTATGTTTAAACGTTCCAATTTTTATGGGAGCCTAGAGACGCATAAGTTTTTGAATCTTTGAAGTTTGCAGGAGACACCCTGCTTTCAAAAAAAGAAATTTAAACTTTGGAATTTATCTCAAATCCCAAGAAACATCCACAGGTTTGAAGGAGGATTTTGGTTTATTTTTGGAATGCTACAATTTGTTTGTATTATTATTTGCTGTTATCGACTGCAACTGATGACTAAGGATTGAATCGCTGGAATAGATAAGTTGATTGGTCGTAGTCCCAGTTAGGAAATCAATTACGGCTTTGCTTTCGGATTGAAAAAATATAATTAAAAACACTTTTTGAAAATCTTATCAACAAAAAAGATCAACCGGGGCTTTGAGAATGTTCAATTTCCTAATCGTGCTTTGATGAATATCGCCTGCGCTTTGGAGAAGTGCAAAAACTTTGCTTCTCAAAGAAGTCTCGATTGTGAAAGCATCTCTTAAAAGCTTTGCAAAAGCAATTCCAGCAATTCTATTAGTGGTTCCTGCATTCGATGAATTTAATGTGTTTTATGTGGCTGCAGAGTTCCCGGTGTTTCAATGCGACGGCAACAGTCAAGAGAATTGATCGAAACTCTTAGGGGATAACTAGAAGGATAACTAGAAAATCATTTGATTCAGAGATGATATTTTTTAGTACAAAATCTTCCAGTGGTGTTGATCTAAACCAAATGAAAACCACTTAGGTTTTGAAACACTATTTTGTTTCTGAGAATGTTGATGATATCAGGAATTAAGTTGCCTGTCAGAAAGTCAAATGCAGCTGTGTTTTGCTGCATACAACGTTGTATTATTTTATGAAACTTCATTTGAAGGCTTTATTATCACTCAAACCAATAAATTGATTCAGCAAATAATGTTTTTAAAAGCGCAAATTAACAACTAATAAACCAACGTCTTTTCCATCATAATCTGCATGACAGCTTTTTTTGAGTCATCTTAGGCACAAAGACCAGTCAAAAAGTTGTACTTCGAGGCAGATGGGCACTTCATGCAACCTCCTGCTGCTCTCTTCTGGTAGGGCTCCTTGAACTTCTTGGAGCCTTTTTTCACGCTCGTGGCTCTGCGTGGTTGGAGTACTGAATAGTTCAGATTTAAGTTGAAAAATCTCTTTAAAAAAGGTTATAAAGGCAAATTTATTTTATATAAATAGTAATAATATATAAAATACATAAAAATATATAATGAAATGAACGTACGAGCCCTTGAAGTGGCAGACGAAGAAGTAAACTTCACCTGGCAAGGAGTATCCCTTGACGACATTGCATTTATGTCTGCCACAACCCATGCTGGCTCCTTTTGCTTGGACAATCTGAAAGTCACAAAAAATTAAATTTTCAAGTCGTAAATCAATTTGGAGAAATCTTTTACTTTAAAACGAGTGAGACTCACGTTCAGGTAAGTGGAGCAAGCGACAGGATGGGCAGTGCAGCTGCTTGTGTCATAGTCGAAATGTCTCTTCTGGGAATACCAAAAGGCTTGTGTAAGGCCAAAGTTGCCAGCGGCTTTCAGGAATCCATGGCTTTTGGCGTATGATGGGCCTGTTTGCTCTTTGTATTCACACTTTTCGGCTTCTTTCTGTGCTTTTTGGGCCAGTTTAGCGCTCCATGTCTAGGAAAAATGAAAGTAGTAAAAAAAGTAAATTTTTGAAGATTTAAACGTGATGAAAAGAAAGCTAAAAACAGCCATATTTCCCATGCACACTTCTCAACAAGAGCAATTCTTCAAACGGTCGGAATAAACATACGAAGAACTGAATCGTAACAGAGAGGGGAACTTGAAGAACGAATAATTATAATTGAATTGAAGAGACGAGAGGGAAAATAATGTATCAAGCCTCACCGTTTCAGCCATCCCAATCGCTCCCTTCTCATAAGCCTCTCTGCGTCTCAGTGCATTGTGCTTGTCCAGAATCTGCTGTTTTTCTTTCTCACTAAACGCTTGACTTGAAGCGCCTGCCACGTAGAGGAACAAGCATAAAAGAAAGAAAATAGATCTCATGATTTTGAATAGTTTCAGATTGATCCTTCTTCATGCCTTATGTAGGGGGACGCACAATCGGCCTCTTGTGCCTTCAGGATGATCGTTGCTGGCCTTAAATTTAAATCTCTTTTTGTAACAATGGCCTTTTGTGATTGACATCTGGTAGTACTATTACTTCTTCTGCTGCTGTTTTAGTAGTAGTAGTGGTGGTGGTAGTAGTAGTAGTAGTATTAGTAGTTGTAGTAGTAGTAGTAGTAGTAGTAGTTGTAGTAGTTGTAGTAGTAGTAGTAGTAGTAGTAGTAGTAGTAGTAGTAGTAGTAGTAGTAGTAGTAGTAGTAGTAGTAGTAGTAGTAGTAGCAGTAGTAATAGTATTAGTGTTAGTAAGAGTAGTTATACTACCTATCGAGTATAGGTAATACAAGTACTAGTCGTATAGGCTATACTACAAACACCTTGTATTTATAAACAACATCAGAGTGGCGCCTTGAATTATAGTTGTATGCAGTTGTGTGTTAGAGCGCAGTGAATCGAGTCTGCTGTCACACGGCAACGAAAGAGTTTTGCAACCTGACGAGAAAAGTGAACGCCGGATGAATCGATCAGGCGGGTGTGGAAAGAAAACATAGTTGTTTCATTGTGGCGTTTATTTCCATAGAGAATGAGTCCGTGTTTAATAAAAATATTTTTTTCTATTTTTATATAAATAGAATTGTTTTTAAAGTTAAATGAGTGTGGCTTATGAGCACAAGAGGGCACAGTTAATTAAATCAATTAAATTCGTTAACCGTTATTTCGCTAGGCAAAAAGTAAAAGTTAATCAGTTAGTTTGTTTTTGATTCAACGGAAGTTACCGTTGAACGTTGAAACTTAAATTTTTTTATTTGGAAAAAACTTTTTTTTTTCAAAGAAAAAGATAAAACTAGAGTTTAAAAAGGCTTAAGGATACCCAATATTACTTTTATAATTAAAATTTTCAGATTATTTAATTAAAAACTTATAGAATAAAAATGTTTATGAAAAAATGGGAAAATGAAATGAGAAAAATGAAAATAACAATATATACAATGTACATTATACATAATTGAATATACATTTAGGCTCATTCTGCATTTCATCCATGAGATGCGCCCTCATCTGCTGTGGCTTCTTTTACTCTCTTTCGATTGTATTAAATCACTGACTTTCTCAACTAACTATTTAATTAAGTTACATTATTCTTCCGTTAATCCGTTCATGAATTTGTTTATCTTTATGGTAACTGCGTTGTTATAAAAGTTTTAATACATTTGTACTTAATATTTTGATAAAAAAATTTATTTAACGGATTAACGGTTTGCTTGTGAGGTATGTAAAAAAAAGTGATGAAGAGATGGGCAGATAAAAAGGGGGCAAGAAAACCGTTCATGCATGCGTGACTGCATCGGAAAACCAAAGATAAAGAAGTAAAAAAATATATATATTTTTAAAAAATCTTTTGTTTAATCAAACTACTTTTTCTCATCGATAAATTTGGGTGAAAATTCTAGATTAATTTCAAATGTTGAGAAATGCACAAAACATTGAAGGGGGTCGAAGGTCAAAACTTTAACTCGAAACAAAAATCGAGCCATGAAGATTGATGGGTTGGGAAGCCCATACAAGAACCACGAAGGAAATGTAATTTTGATTGGATTTAATTTATGGATTGATGGATGAATGGATGGATGAATGAATGGATGGATGGATAAATGTATGGATGGTTGAATGGATAAATGAATACATGAATGCATAAATAGGTGCCTAATCTACACACACGATAGACGAAAATATCAAAGATAAATCGCGACGATCCTTCAAGTGTGTTTTAAGGAAGAAACAACACGTTTGATCGATCGCTTGCCTGTGAAGAGCACCACATCTTTCTCTCGTCCACCCGTTGATGCAGACAACTGGAAAGAGAAAGGGTGTTTCGGATTGAATAAGTGATAAACCAGTTTGAATAAATTAAGAGTGATTAATTAGTTTGAATAAATTAAGGGTGATTAATTAGTTTGAATAAATTAATGGTGATTAATTAGTTTGAATAAATTAAGAGTGATTAACTAGTTTGAATAAATTAAGAGTGATTAACTAGTTTGAATAAATTAAGGGTAATTAATTAGTTTGAATAAACTAAGGGTGATTAATTATTTTGAATAAATTAAGAGTGATTAACTAGTTTAAATAAATTAAGGATGATTAACTAGTTTGAATAAATTAAGGGTGATTAACTAGTTTGAATAATCTAAGGGTGATTAACTAGTTTGAATAAATTAAAGGTGATTAATCAGTTTCGGAAGATTAAATACTCGGAAAAAAACTTTAATTTGAAATAAAGTTTAAAAATTAAAAAATCATTAAAGTTGAGAACTTTGAAAACGAAAACTTCATGTAAATGGGAACTTTTAATAAAAATAAAAACTGTAAATATTATTTTTAAATAGAGGTAAAAATTAAAAGTCGATTATAGTGCAATTTAAAAGTAATTTAAAGTTTAAATTAATTGAAAGAGATGCATGGAATTGTTGATAATAGGTGTTGTAATGAGTTTGATGTGATTCGAATTTGTGAACTGACAAGTTGATGGGATGAGTTGGGTGGAAGATTGAGTGGATGGGAAGACCTTTATTTTTATTTTTATTTATTATTCTCATTATTATTATTATTATTATTATTATTATTAAAGTGTCTCAAAACAGAAATGGCCTTGAGTGTGGTAAGAGCTTTTATTGAGGTCGATGAATGTGAGCCCTGCGTGGTGAGATGATGATGATAATGATGATGACGGTGATGATGATGAGGGTGATGATGATGATGATGATGATGAAGATGATGACTCAACAGATGGAACTGACTGCAAGACAGTGGAGTTTGTTCTCGATCCTTTCTTTAATCTTCTTGAGAGTTGGAGGTGAGGGGTGGGAGGAGGAGGAGGTGAGGGGTGGGAGGAGAAGGAGGAGAGGGGAAGAAGTAGTGGGAAGAGACGAAATGGGGGAGTGATTGGAAAAAAAAGGGTGGAAAAAGAATGGTAGGGGGGAAGTGAAGGAAGGAGAAAATAAAAAGAGAAAGAGTGGTGGACGGAGTGAAAGGGATAAAATGGGAAGATATAAGTTTTGTGTTAGTAAAAACTCAATAAACCTTTTAATAAAAATGCTTCAAATGAAATGTATACAAAGGAAAGTGGCAGGTTTGAAGGGCGCATTGAAGGAAGATTATTTAGAAAAATGTTTTTAATGATTTTTTAGAAAAAAACATGAATGAAATACTGTTCAAGTCTAATTGATAAAGATGGCGAAAGAATTTTCAAAACTGAAAAACGAAATGACAAAGGAGAAAGTTGAATTGGAATGAAGGTGTTCCTATCATGTGCACAAATTGTTCAAAATGACCAAATGCTGATAAAGAAAAATGTTTGCTTCACAACTCCGAAAAGGGAAATTACAAAATGTCGAAAAACTTTAGAAAACTTTTGAAAACTTTTCAACTCTAAAAAACATGAAAAAAATTAGCAAAACATCGCAAATTTGAGAAAAAAAGAAACAAAGATCTGGGTAGATGGCATCACAGAGTGGTCGAAGTGATTTTAATTAAGATAGGAGGGGTGTTTAGGAGGCTCGGAAACAACTAGCTGGAATAATGACGTTTGCAGTCGCATCAGTGGAAAAAAAACTAAAATACTGAAAAACTTTTAAAAGAAATGTTTCATGAAAAAGAATAAAGAGTATAAAAAGTTGTTTGATTCATTTAAACGATAAAAAGTGTTTTCTTTCATGCGCGATTTTGATTTCAATGCCGGCGTTTCATCCGCTTTCAGCGCATTTTAATTCTTAAAATTGCGTTTTTTTTTCAAAAAATCATTTAAAAAACATTTTGAAGCTTTTTAAGCCGCAGCAAAATAATTGCTTATTAAAATACCCTCCATTAGTGGAAATTTCAAAAAGATTAACTTGATCATAAGTCAAGGAAATTTTACAAAGTGATGATTTGCGATGATGATGATGGTGGTGGTGACGGGATAATGGTGATGATGATGTCTATGATGCTGATTATGGTGACGACGACGATTATGCTGCTGTTACTGATGATAATTATAATGATAACGGTGCAGTTGATTAAAGGTGAAGTAGCCGATGGTGATGCAAAAGGTGAATCAATGCGGAATGTATGCATCAATGCATTCAAAGCTATGAACGGTCTGAATGCACTTGAGCCCATTCCATCTATTACTCAAGTCTCGTCCAGAGGCGTCTCTTGACCCCTGGGAGCAGCTCTTCTTCTACGATCTCTTTGGATCTGCCTGTTGTATTTATTTATTTATTCATCTAACCATCCATCCATCCATCTATTCATCCAACCATCTATTCAACCGCCATCCACCCAACCATCCATCCATCCATCCATGCAACCATGCAACCATCCATCCATCCATCCAGCCAGCCATCCATCCAACCATCCACACAAAATCCCATCTGATTCACGCCATTATACTTTTCCATTTCACAAATTACTTAACTTGAGAAACTGGCTTGTCTTGAACGGAACTGACGTCTTTCCGACATTTGTCCGACTTACCGCTCCGCAATATAATTACCGCCAAATTGTCTTTCGCGTCCTCCTCCTTCCCTAAAGCACCAACCTCTTCTCAATCCCATCCAATCAACATTAAATTCTCAAGAAACTAAGAAAAAAATTCCAAACATTCTGCTTATCACACCACAAAAACACCACAAACACACCAAAAAGAACACCAC